>JAZGTJ010000721.1:0-78455 GCA_036877575.1 Botia almorhae | reverse complement strand
GTGTGTGTGTTCACAACTCACTCCTTCAATGTGTGTGTGCACAACTCACTCCTCCAGTGTGTGTGTTCACAACTCGCTCCTCCAGTGTGTGTGTTCACAACTCACTCCTCCAGTGTGTGTGTTCACAACTCACTCCTCCAGTGTGTGTGTTCACAACTCACTCCTTCAATGTGTGTGTTCACAACTCGCTCCTCCAATGTGTGTGTTCACAACTCACTCCTCCAGTGTGTGTGTTCACAACTCACTCCTCCAGTGTGTGTGTTCACAACTCACTCCTCCAGTGTGTGTGTTCACAACTCACTCCTCCAATGTGTGTGTGTTCACAACTCACTCCTCCAGTGTGTGTGTGCATTTACTGGATTAAATGCAGCAAAATAAAATGCAGGTTGCGTAAAACTTCTCACAGGGCTAATATGTCTTTAGGCGCTGCCTAGAGGTTTCTGTCCAAGCGCAAAATAAGATTAAATTGTTCATGTGGTGAAATCACGCTGAACATATTTCCACAGCAGCTCTCAATGAGTTTAAAGTGGTTTGGGGTAATTTTCTTAAAATAAAAAAAAAAACACTTTTACACCAACATGAAGACACATGCCTTTAAAACATTCCTGTCATTGTCAAAGTTCATGCAGTGAGTGACAGGCTGGATTTTGACTGCTGCTTCATGTCACAGTAATGTTTTTAACATGACTAGCACATACTGTGGCGTTTGAATGAAAGGATTTCACAAATACACGTTTTTTATGATCTAAAACAAAGAACAAACTCAGAGTGACAATTACGGGTACATAAGAATAATGGGTGTAATAACAAACGTATTTTAAAACAAAACTCGAAACCTGCAAACCACCATATTCACATTCAGCTGGTCTATTTGTACCCCAAATCAACACATGAGTACACTAAGTAGATGAGGATTTGCTGCATAAACAGTCAATCAGGTTTAAGCTGTGCATGTCAGTACCAAAGTGTTGAGACAGAAAGCACCTTCAGGGGCATTTTTCCCTCTTTCATTCTATAGAAACCTGCTAAACAAACATGGCATGCACATAAAGCCATTCCCCGAAGAACAATGTTGTTCTCAAACCGGTAATTATATTTGACAGATCACCCATATAAAACAGAATTAACCTGTGAACTGATACGTGTAAGAGCCTTTCACTGATTCCGCGCTTCACCCTGAAAACCAACCGCATATCAATCACAACAGGCAAATGATTTTTCATGTTAAATGTAAAACCAAAATTGTAATGACATTAAACCACACTACATGCACTTGTGGGTTTATAACTTTACAGACACCGTGTCAAATGAAACAAATCCACTTCATTCGTAAGTATCTTGACCTTCAGGGAATATTGGAACTGTCACTGTCTCAGATCCACGAGGCAGCTCTCATACTAGCAGCAACTGTCCTGCTAAATCATCTGTAGATCCTGCCAACTCACACACTTATCTGATCTGTCTGGCAACAGCTGTGAAAACAAACGCATCATAACTCCTTTATTTATTGTCACACAAGTTAATTTGCTAACCATGCCAGCCATACTAGCCTGTCTCCCTTATCTGCGCACCCAGTTCAGTTCATTGATTTTAAACTGATAAAGGTGTGTGTTGAACAAGGAAGAATGTGTGACTGGAATCGCATAACATATCTCATCTGCACCTACCATTAATGGCAAACAACAAAACAAAATATAAGACATGTATTTTTGGATACTTCGTCAATGCAGATTTTTAAAAAATGTCCTTGTAATCTTTGACTAAAACATAGAAAATGTGATTAAAACAATCTGTGATTAATGCTGATGTCGCCCAACCTTCTTAAATATTTAAGCCCCGCCCTCCATCCAGAATGTTCCTACAGGCTGTCTGACAGGCTGGGCACCTTCCGGGTGGCAGTGGTTTGACCCACACTAAACTGGATCTGTCTTTGAGCCTTCCCTCTAAAATCTTTGACCTGAAGAATAAACCAATACAATGTTTAAATTTGATCTTTAAATACAGCATAATAATATGTTCCTGTATATAAATATAAATTTGGGGAACATATAAATATGTTGCTTGCAGAAAATGAGATGTTGTGGTGAGGGCAACTTCAATTATAAGGTTTTCTGAAGGATCGATTCTGGTTTTCCCTTCTCCAGACTTACAGATAGCGAAAACAGATATTTTATTAACACATTCACCAGTAGCCTCTTCGATTCAACAGCAATTCCTCTTTATGGAGTCTGTCATTTTTAATAAACATTTGCTTCTTTGTTAGTGGCTTTCTGAAGAGATGGTAAAACACGGGCTTTGATTGGTGATCTTTTACCTGGTAGAACTCCAGAGAGATCCAAGCCCAGCTCAACCCGAACTGCTGGTTCTTTAGTTTGCTTCCCCCTTCAGTTTCAACTAAAGTTTCAACAACTTTTCACAGTGGTATAATGTTCCCTTAAGCTGCCTAAGCAGACAGCGAGGCTCCAAGAGTCAAATAACATAATATTATTGAAACACAAAATACTATCAGAATCTCTTCATATATTGATGTGCTGCGACCCAAATACCTGTTTCAACAGCAAAATAACACACACACACTGCCCCCTACTGGCCAACACACTCAACAAAATGCCGGGTTGTTTCAGTAACCACATTGTTGGCTTGAATGTGCTGGGTCATAATTCTGGGCTGTTTGGGGTACAGTAAACACTGCTGGGTGGTTCATGCTGGGTTAATGGGTTTTGAGGGGGTTATTCTGACCCAGTTACTGGGTCAAAATCTTTTATTCTTCGCTGAACTTTCTGGATTCTTCACTTGCCTTCAGACTTGACCCGGATTTTAAAGTAAGTTAATATAGACATTTTCCTGTTTTTCTACATTTATTTTGATCGTGGTCGATTATTCAATAACTCACCGTGTAAAAGACAGAAATCCGGTGTGTAATTCACACACACACACTGAGTTTTGTGAGGAAAAAGTGAGAAAGATGAACTACGTCGATTAAGCGTTTTATTACCCTTAAGATCCATTTAACAAGTTGCTGGGACGTGCATGGACATTGTGACATTGTGTCCAGATTATTTTGTTTTTATTCGTGAATTTAACACAGTGGTGTGATTTGTATCGATTGCGTTACAAGCGTAACGTTAAGATAACGTTGCATGCGGTAATCTCTAGTTGTGTCATGTTATGAGGCTCGGGCGTGTAAAACTGATGGTTTTACTCTGTCAGTCAAACGCTGTGTTGCTGTACAAACTGAGAGACGAGTATAGAAATCAAGCGGACAGCCATTTAATTTCTTGAAGCTTTGCCCAATTATAAACAACTGTTTCGAAGACATTCAACAAAAAACACAAATGCATCTCGTAAACACGCTGTATTTCTGTCAGACGTATCGAAATGATCTCCTTTTAATTCAAAACCATCCCGAAAAAAGGTGAGATGGGCTCTTTTTAGGAAATAATGATGAAAGGTTGAACGCCACAAGATGGCGCTCTTGTTGAAAAAGTACACATGGCATTTAAAAACGAGACCCGGGCTTGGAGCAGAGTTTGTCATTGAAAAATAAATTAAAACCAGCAACTTTGAGACAAGCATCAGTTTTAAAGGTCTCGTTTCAAAGGTATACTTGTCAGATTTACTGTACTGCAGCCTACCTAGTTAACAAGTGCACAGCTGATTGTGACTGTATACAAACACCCCGGCAAACTAAACAGCTTGTGACCACAAATAAACTGCCCAAACATCAGCTTAATGGACACCAGACTTAGTTTGTCACCTGTCCAGGAAAAATCCCATCTTGTACACTTCTGTCTGCAGTGATGCAGTTCATTGTTTTTGATATCGTGCTCATTTTTAAGTTAAGTTAAATAGCAATAGTAAAAGTAAACAATGTGAGCAATACATCATCCTATTATATTATCATTATTTACCATGGTAACCATACCTATCACTAAACTATCATACTTAATACTTCACCTTCTTCAGAAAATCCCTGCAGCCTCATGCAGCCTGTAGTATTAATTTATATCTGCTCATGTCCAGACAAAGTCTAGGTGATGAAGACAGGAAACCCTCAGGAAACACTAATGTTAAAATAACATTCTACAAACATTAGCAGAAACATCACGCCTACATTTCTGAGAGCTGCATGACATACAGTACACAAGTCAACTCAATTTTATGTGTTACGTAAAGAGCAAAAAGCTGCAGAGCACACACATGTATATATATATAAGTAGCTAGATAGATAGATAGATAGATAGATAGATAGATCACAGCTTTAGGTTGTAAGAACATTTCCCCAACGTTTCCATTAAAACAACATGTAGGCACTGTGGGAATAGACAGTGTAAGATCGCAGATCTGTCCTCAGTGAAGCTGATTTGGTTAACCGTCTGCTTAACTGTTTTATTGGCTCTTGGTAGACAGCAGCAGCAATTTAGCAGCCTGGATGGACTTTCTAACTCCTCATGATGAGACACTGGAAATGCGTTTGTTACTTCAAACAAGAAGCTTCGCACAGGCATAAGATCTAAGACGTGCCTTCCGAGCTGCACTCATACAGTGGCCGGGGCACCGAGTGGTCTTGATTTATGACTGATCTGGTCTGAATTGTAAGCAGAAGGTTCTCTCTCAAAACAGAACCCTGTCAGTGTTTGCTTAGAAAGGAAGTGTTCCTCGTCTGCTTATATAAGAATGACACGCTTGAGCCAGCGGTGCTTTTTTGGGGACACTGGCAAAACATGTGTTTCTTTTGATGTGAACACAACTGTACTGGCTCCTCCTCAGCTTAAAGGGACGGTGAATGTTGTCATTTATACCACTGGTGTCAATTAAATGGATTTCGTTGACATTTTTATGGCTCTCCACGGACTTGAGGCTGAGCTGCTCAGGGAAGCCGCCGCCCCTTTTGCCTCACAAACTTGGGACTCCGCCCCTTACCTGGACCTCACCCATTCTTTTAATGTCTTTTAATGTCTCAAACTGGCTGTTACCAAAAGTCTGCACTTAAAAGTCTGACATTTCCCATGAAACTATTCCAAGATCAAGTCATTTCAGCTGTTATTCGTTGCTCAGTGACCAAAGCCGTCGTAATGATCACAGATTTAACAGGAAGTTACATGCTAGCACAGGCTGAGTGTAAGTACTCAAGGTTCACACCTCAGGGGGGGATCAGATTCTGCGAGAAGTCATGACTGAGTGGTCACAGCGATCTGCTCCTGAAGGACTCGCAGCTGAATGATGAAACTGTGGGACACAAACTCCCGCGTCGACTGATTGTGGAACAGATTATACAGTGTTGTTCCAGGAGGGAATGTTTTGCGAGGAATGTTCCTGCTGTATACTCTGCATGCTCTGTAATATCAATCTTTGGTGTGGAAAAATATCCAACGTTTTTTATGTCCACACGAGGGGAAACAAATAAAACAACAACAAAAAAACACTTTTTGTAATGGTGTTCATTTCCTCATAATGATCTTAAATGTTAATTTATGTTGGGATATGTAATGCTTTTAAAGTGTGCTTGCGATACCTTTCTTTTAGATAAATACTATTGTTAAGCATCTTTTGGAGGCTGCTGTCTTTTATTGTTTTTAATTTTATTTATTATATTTTATTGTCTTATTGTGGCATCTAAGACATTAATGAACCATATCATGACCATTTAACTTTATAAATTTGGGCTACTGCCAACAAAAACGCTCCTATTTTAGCCATGCAAAGTCCAGAGAACTGTATTTATCTGTCCCAGCCAATCAGCATCAAGAGCAGCCCATGAACGATTTGTCATTCAGTTACTCAATTAATGTGTGTTGTAATGGTCAGTGCATTATCATAACGTTGTTTATCACACGTTCCTGATGTAAGAACGGATTCCATCATTAAAATCATCCAGGCATGTCATTTAGTGACAGCCGTAATTTCCCAATCTGCCTCAGTGAAAAATAATCCGTTATGGTCGTCACACTCACTTATTACAAACAGAACTAAAAAATCATTCATACACGTCTAAAAAATGCAAACGGTATAAAAATATGCAAATGAATGTGTGTGTCGAACCACCCACAAAGTCTGATGACGAGTCAAGAGATGTACTTTCAGACGTCCCTCTCTCCAGAGAACAGATAATGGAGACAAACTCATCACTGTCTATAAAAAGTACCTGACAACTGGGGTTACACAGATGTGAGGCTCTCTCTAAATGTCAGCGCTTTCCTTTTGATTTTTGCGCTCCACAATTACATGTGGAGGTGAAGAATAGTCTTTGACAGATTCATTGCTTCCCGGCTAACAATGTTGGGTTGTAAGAACGTTTCCTTAATGCTTCTATTAAGCAACAGAAACGTTAAAAATGCTATTTTGAATATTCTAGGAATGTTCCATTTCAAAAAAATAAAATTTAATGCTTGGTTCCAACCACAATACGTTTTGTAACTTTTAAAAAAAGTTTTATTTGACTTTTTCACATCTTTAAAATCTGTAACGTCCTCTAACATCAGTAAAAGGCCCATTTAAACCAGCATGATTTCCGAGCTTCTGGTTTATGTTGTTTAGTGCTGGTCTGGTCTCACTTAGGCTTGGTTATGAACCGGGCCAGTGGACCTGAACATGAGTCCACCTTATCTCCTAGTAGATCTAAGCCAAGCTATCTTCAACTACAAGAAAAAGCAAAGATGCTAAATTTTAGGTCAGCAATATGCTAATAAATCTGGACCTTTTCTTTGAGTAACAGACTTGACAGTGTCTTTGTACATCCTGTCTTTATGCCCTTTAAATGCACTCCTGGAAAACACACTGTATGAACTCCTGTACTGTGTTATCAGAACATAAACATCCAGAATCACTGATATTAATGCTGATGGTCCCTCCAGTATCTTTATCCCATAATTTAATACATTCTGTACATTTGAAGCCTTGGAGAGAATCTTTTAAACCACCCTTTGAAGCTGAGAAGGTAATAAAAGACTCCTACATAATCTACTTTTTAAATTTCATAGCTTGACATTTTTCACACCGTGGACGGGATGCAGTATAAAATAACATATAAATCAACTCTGATTCGCTTTATACGAAACCCAAAACTTCAAAACAAAGCAATACAATCCACGACGGACTAAATTAGTCTGATTCACAGGCTTGTGATTTTTTTCTTTGTCTAGATCCATCATGAATATCATCACAAATTCTGTTTCATTTTGTTCACACTGTGCTTACTGTCATAATGCCGTTTCGGTTACGCTCTCTATGAGTGTGTGTATGGGTGGGTTTATGTAACCATATACTGGGGACAAATTTGGACCCAAATCTGAGAAAAACCTCCTCTGGGGGTCTTCATTTCTAAAAAAAACGCTATAAAAATACACTATAAAAAAGTTGTTTACACCTACAGTGTGGGTTAGGGTTAGGTTATAGTGTTTATAACTAGCTGTGCATCAAAACAATAGAAGTCTATGGAATGTCCTCATAAGTAAACGTGTGTGTGTGTGTGTGTGTGTGTGTGTGTGTGTGTGTGTGTGTGTGTGTGTGTGTGTGTGTGTGTGTGTGTGTGTGTGTGTGTGTGTGTGTGTGTGTGTGTGTGTGTGTGTGTGTGTGTGTGTGTGTCTGTGTGTGTCTGTGTGTGTGTGTGTGTCCGTGTGCATTTGCTGGGGTGAAAGAAAGAGATATTGAGAGTCTTTCTCCTGCCTCCGTTTCATCCAGTTCCATCAGCAATGACAAAACTCCTTTTATAGAGGAATATGCAAATCACCAAATGAAAAGCTGCAATTACTCCACATTTCACACACTGGCATGGCAACAGCTGCAACCAATGCGTCGAGACAATGTGGTCTTTAGACGAGAGGATTTCGTGTTTCCTGAATCAATGACTTGATCTTGGACACGCTGGGCGATCAATTTTTCTGGGTTTATTGCTTCTAACCCATAAAAGAGGTTGTGGTACAGTGGCAGTCAAGTTTATTAAACTGTTCTATATAGTCCTTCTGTCTTTAACCCTCTGAAACATGGTGTTTACTGTAGCGAACAGATTGATCATATATTACTGTACTATATTTAAATTTATCCTTAGATGAACCAAATGTAATTAGAGCCACAGTTCTCTCTGTATTTAATTGGTAAGTTGAGACATCTTAAAAAACAATTCCAACATGATAATGGGACACTGCACACCTGCGACATGAGGTAAAATGAGGTAAAATGAGGTAAAATGAGGTAAAATGACATGAGGTAAAGTGACAACACTAAAGTAAACTAATGTTTAAAACGTTTATCATGAAACATGAAAAATAGTGAGCAGTATACATTATATACTGTAGAGTAGAATATCTTTACAAACATATAGACATTGTATTTTGTAGACTGGGACACGAAAAGGTTGGGAATGATTATATTCTTGTATTGAAGTCTATGTGCTGTTTAAATGAACTTTATGACTGAGGCGGAGGCTGTTTTATAATGGAAACATAGCTACAGAGCTGCACAGGTTCGGTTGGACAGCCAATCCTGCACTGAATTGATTATAGTACCAAAGTAAACATTATCCAGGGCCAGGTTTACAAAAGTCCTTTTGCTTACAGAACGCAAGCCAATGTCTGCCTATGCTGCCCCGTATCTAGGATCTAATACACAACACAGGAAACAGGAAGCACTAAACTACCCTTCAGTATAATTACATCAGCACAGCTGAATTTCAACATAAACAACAATACAGTTCTAAAGATTCACCTGACATCATAACTGGGCCATAAACCCTGTTTTGTAAAATGGCACTTATTTAACCAAAGTGAAGAGGTTCTTGTTTTGTGTTAACTACAGCTAACAGGGAACATTCTCAGAACGTTGGCTAACGTTTTCTAAAAGTCCTCACCAAGTTAGCAAAAAAATTATTTCGATAACATTAGTAGAACAATATTTTTCTAATGGCTTCATCTCACCTGCTCATTTTATTTCAGTTGATCTTTTATTAATAGCTGATAAGTAATTCTCCAAGCATCAGATCGAGGAGTTATTTCAACTCATATTATTATTTCCTCAAAGCATTGCGTAATCTTGCCTAATGCGCTCGGGGTTGAATGAGAGCAGAGGAACTGTGAGATGACACGTTCCACGTGATGTTTGAAGAGCCTTCACACAATCAAACACCATCTACTGCTCCGTCTAATTGTGTAACACGTCACAGCTCATGTCAAATAATTCCAGCTGTTTATAGATTTATTTTCCTTACAGCCTTTGTTACACTTCAGTATTTAGCATATGTCACAGTCCAACCCAATGACAACCTGAAGCTGAGGAAGATTTTAATGAATGAAAGGCAGCATGACACTTCTGTCTGAAAAGCACGAGGATCATCTTACGAGTCGCTCGTGATGAGCGTCGGCGGGAACGAACAGCAGTTCGCTCGTTCTCACCTGTTTATTTCAATATTTTTGACGTAAACACTTGTACTGTCGCGTGCCAAAGAGGATACAGCATCATCTCCGTATCAAAGCGGTCCAATGTAATTATGTGTGTGAGTCACGCTGGTATGATAATCCATAATATGTTGATCTAGAGACGTGTGAAAAAGGTTTTTAAAGTGATATAATTGCGTGTTAAGGAGCAGATGATATTGTTGAACGATACGAGAGGTGACCACTACAAATGGTCCTTCGATTTAACCAGACACAGCCATCGCAAGAACACTTGTCGTACCAAAACAGTCAAAAGTGTACAAATTTACCACTGTTCTGTCCTCAGAACCCACAGTTATATATAATCTACAAATCACCTCCACAGGCTTTGATGCCACTTTCATCCTGCTGCAAACGTTCCCTGTGCGTCTCTCAAAACAATCTGAGTTATGTTCACCCCAGTTTGCGGTACACAAAAACTCTCGTCCATTTAAATGCAGAATATTCCTGTTTTTGACACTGTTACAATAAGCAGCATTTTCAACATATATCGAGCTGTACGTTTGCAAAGCGGCGCATTTATTGAAACCTTCAGCGCATTGGGAGTGTTAGCACGTTTCGTTTCGAAACAGCGCAGCATGAACAAACGTGTCAAAGCCGAGCAACACTGACAAATAACACTGACTTCACTGCTGTCGGCTGAAGTGATATTAAAGCCTCTGGGGGTCCAGATGGCCCCCGGTCTGTGTAATCAGCTTTCAAAATGTGCTTCAAAATTATTTTGTCTTTAGATCATCTTCATATATACATTCATACACACACGCACACAGTGGTGTGTAGCCGGTGACCAATGACAGAACAAACAAGCATTTCATTAACTACCTACAATCTCATTATTAACTGAACATCATTTTTAACAGAATCTCTCTCTCTTCTAACTGGATTAAAACCACAGCCGCTCAACTGGTGATATTCATCTTCTCATCTTCATCAAGACAGAACGCAGATCAGAGGACCTCCAGTGGGACTCTAGACAAGTCTGGACAACACTAATTTAGGACAACAGTAATTTCTGGACACGTTTCCCTCTCCTCAAAATATTCTAAATCACTCAGTGTCGCCTGATAAACAGCAAATTGTTAGAAATGTCTGTGTCGTGTTTACGTTTTTAAATCATTTAAGTGTAGTGTTAGGGTTTATTGTTGTATCTAAACCTTCTTGTCACAGAACATCTCAGAAACAGCGCCAGCAGTTTGTTTTCAGCTGCTGTTGTTTTATAATGGCCGACGTTTATCATTTCGTACTCATCAATGGGGCCTAAGGTTATGGACATATACTGGATATCATTCTATGGCGAGAGTCATCTTTACAACAGTTTAACTTATACACTCTTTCGTGGTTCATCTCCTGTAGGATCAAACCAACCACCTAACAGTTGCTGGCCCTGATTTTAACCCATTAAACACCCAACCCCTCTACGCCATATAAAACTCTCAAATGCAGCAGAAGCGTAAATCACATTTTCATTTTCTGTCTAAATGTAAAGTGCACACTAATAAATACTCGTGTAATTTTATTTCACACCCATTAAAGACTAAAGGATTATTCTGTAGTACTTAAGGTTAGTGTGAAGCGTCCGGCTGCGCGCGCGCGCTCCCGCTAAAACACCCGCTCCGCATATAATGTTCCAAAACTGTGAGTTCTGCGCATGCGTCTTGCTTAATGTAATTGTATGAAATCGGATATCAAACGTTGTTTGGCGAGAACACTCACGTCTGATAACATCTGAGTACACGAGGAGGAGACATCGACACTAATGAAACAGATCTGAACAGGTTCCCCGGCGAACATGGCACGTTGGCTAGCGTTCTCTAAAAGTTCTCTCAAAGTTATACGAAAACGGTCTCGCAGAACGGTAGTTGAATTTTTAAGCATTGTATATCACATATATCAAACACGTTATTCTTAAGTTGCCCGTGGAACGTTTTAAAAACGTTACAGAATAAAATTCTGTATTAAATAATGTTCTTAAAACCAATAACGTCCAAAATCTTTTCCTAGAACATTGCAAATTACACTTTTAACGTTTTTGTTACTAATGAAAACGTTAGGGAAACGTTCCTAAAACCTAACATTGTTAGCTGTTAGGCAGTCCATCAAGTTTATAGTTTATGTGGATTATCAGTGTAGAAAACTTATATTCTACGCATGTGTAAGATCGCCACAGTCGTCTAAGTAGTTCTGTGCATTACGTAATTCGTGTAACTACTTATTTGGCAACCCTGTTTCAGCATCATCAACGTCACAGGAACTCAGATGAAATGAAATAACAGAGGGGGGTGAACTATTAAGATGCGCGCTGTGCACAATGACGGACGTCTGCCGGGGCGCAATGGTGATCCAAAATGATTACAGCTGTGCGCTCGTAGCCGCACAGCGCTGCGTCGCCATGCGCAAAAAATCGACATGTTGTTCCAAAAGTATCTTCAGTGACTTTAAAGTTGCATCGGCTTCATAAATGCCAGAATCAAACTAAGTTAATCAGCAAGGTGAGTTTTAATTCTTTGGGCTTTTGCCCTCTGTAGAGAAATAGAGACGTGTTTATACTGTACATGTGTAGAGCGCATGTGCGTGCTGTTTTAATGCGTCTGTTTAATGCCTGTGGTGACGTTTTATTGGACCCACATATTCAACATACTCTTCCAAAGTTTAGTCGTGCTGCTTTAACGCTGTCATTGAAGCTGTTTTTCATAACGCGTAGAGATATCGTGACGTAAGATCATTTGCAGTTTTGCTTTATTTCAACCCGGGGACTAAAACTGCTTGTACTTTACTGTAGAAATTCGTTTTATTTTTATAAAAAAAAAACAAGCAAACATGCGGGAACAATGTTAACTCTTTATAAACAGCGATAGTAGTTGCTGTTCTGCATGACTGAAGTATGACTGTGTATGCAGCTGTGCCGAGCTCTTCAACAGAACCGTATGCAATATTACAAAGCCATCAGATTGAGTGGACATCACTCCCCGTGTGTTGATACAGATGTGTTTATCTTTAGCTTGGCTTTGCTGCTCGCTCTGCAGCTGTTTCGTGATGGACTGAGCCACCATGTCGCAGCTGTACTACCGCAGAACAGATAACTCCTCGTACCGGGACCGCATCCCGCTGCGGATAGTGCGCGCCGAGTCGGAGCTCTCCGCGCAGGAGAAGTCGTACCTCAGCGCCGTGGAGAAGGGAGATTACGCCAGCGTGAAACAGGCGCTAGAAGAGGCGGAGATCTACTTCAAGATCAACATCAACTGCATCGATCCTCTGGGGCGCACGGCGCTGCTCATCGCCATTGAAAACGAGAACTTGGAGATCATTGAGTTGCTCCTCAGCTTCAACGTGTATGTCGGGGACGCGCTCCTCCACGCCATCCGTAAAGAGGTGGTGGGCGCCGTGGAGCTCCTGCTGAACCACAAGAAGCCCAGTGGAGAAAAACAGGTTTGGTTTGTGATCCTGTATTTGAGGTTAATTTAACGACATCTTAGTAATAATTCAAATGGGGAAATTGTTTAAAGCACCATAAAGTGGTTCTTATCTGGTCTTTTAGCTTGGTTAGGCTGGTGTTCAAGTTGATTAAACTAGTTGGCCAGCTTGACCAGCTGATAAGTAACCAATACCCTTTTAAAACCATCAATCTAAACCATCCTGGCAATGGAAAGCAGGTTGGTGACTAACTAAAGTTGGTTTAAACTGATAATTGTGTTTTTTTACCATGTTGTTTTTTATCAGGGTAGTGGTGAAACAGCCCCCCCCCCAAAACCGCTGAACTGAATTGCACGGCAGAGCTAAATTTAGGCGTTCACCTTTTGTCTGATTGGCCAAAGTTTTGTTGGTCATGCAAACACCAACAGTCAGTAACTGGCGTCGTTTCCAGTTATGATAATGCTTTAAAAAAGGAGTTCTGGGAATTCGTCTGGTCTCCCTGGAGACAAAAGCCTAAAACATCCTTTATCAGCTTCTCTCATAATAACAGTCTCTGTTATCGACTCAAAAGGGGTTTACCTCTATGAAGAAACTTTTGCATGCCATTGCATCTCAGGTTTTGTTTATAAGATTTCACGTACACAAGCTGCTTCTATAAAAGGTTATTTGTTCACACTCTTGTTCCAAATGTCTTACGATGAATAAAAACAACATAAAATAACCGGTGCTGCTGTATAGTGGGTTTTGAGTTAACAGGCCTCGCTCGTCGGTCCATTCCTCTTATATGTGATTTGATTGACCTTTTACTGGATGTGAACAGACCGATTCACCGATTCAGAGAAATGATGGGCTGGAGGAAGCTTTCACAAATGACAGCTGCTGCACATCTCATCGTTCCCCCCTCAATCCCTCTCTTCCTGTCTGCATACATTACCGGCATATTTATACAACTTTTTGATATGCAAATATCTAAATCAGCATGACTATAGGGCCACAAGAGGGCGAGTGAGTACACAGGGGAAGGTTGTTTACTTTGATTATTTTTAAATACAGACATTTTTGTGATCTAAATGTGTGTTCTTGTCTCATTCGATTTTTCCCTTTTTTATAGCGATCATTTATAAAATGACTCATACCAATTGGCTGTTATTTGCAGGAATAAATGATGAGCAATTGTTTTTGTTTATATTTTTGCTACCTGATATGACAGTCAAGGACGTTATACTGTCATGATCATCCTAAATGATGCATAACGCAAAGTTTTTAGTTTAAGTTTTTAATTTTGTTTAACGCCAAAACGACATTCACTGCCTCAAAGGATGATGGGTAGTGTAGTTTTACCACAAGCCTATCGCCTTGTGTATTAGTATTAGTTATTTTGTTTTCATTAAAATGTGTACACATTAAATTAAATTGCATGGCGAACATTCACAATTACCAATTCGTTTTCTTTACGAACATCTGGCAACCGTGATTAAAAGGCGCTGCGGTTTTAAATCTAAACACTTAATTCTAACACTTAATTCTAAAGTGTTTCTAAGTCAATACAATTTTCATAAACGTTACCACGTTTCCACAGCATATATATGACATTTTGAGACGCGTATTCTTGCTGTCTTTCTTTTCTCTTCATCTCTTCAGTGTGTTTGTGCTCATACTGTCAAACTGTAGCAGTAGATCATCAGTACAGCTGTCTGTCTGTCAGCTAGAGTCTTCATTATCTCCCTCAAGCCAAAGTCAAGCTTTCACTATTGTCACTCTTGTAAAAAGAGCCCACAGTGTCCACAAATTTGAGATGAGATGTGCTAATCACCCCCTACATTCTTATATCTCTCTCTCTCTCCCACTCACTCACTCTCTCCCTCCCTCTCGCCTCGCTTACACACACACACACACACACAGCTATTTTTGTGGGGATTTTTCACACACACAATGAGTTTAACGCTGTACAAACAGTTTTTTCTTTCCCCTAATCCTAAACTTAAGCCTCACACAAACCTTTGTGAATTTTTACATTTTTAAATAAGCATCATTTAGTATGTTTCATAATCAGTTTCCTTTGTGGGGAACCGCTGTATGGTTCTCCGCTGTCTGGTTTTCCGCTGTCTGGTTCTCACAGTGTAGGTGTGTGACTTCTACCATCCTTGTGGGGACATTTGTGTTAAACAAGAACACACACGCACACACACACACACACACAATACTGTTTCAGTTCAAATACTCAACTCACTTTCTCTCACTTCACTCCTTCCTAACTCGCTATTCATTCTCACTTTTAATCACTTTTTGTGCAAGCTGCCTGGCCCTGTTTTTCCTTTTCACGCTCTGTATCTCTTTCTGTCTCTCGCTGTCTTTTCTTCATCTCCCTCAAATGTGGTATGATCACAGAATCCTGTCCTCATGCGACTGTACATCTCATGGCGCTCTAGTTTAAGCTGATTTGAAGCTTGTCATGAAAGCACGGGCGCTACGCACTGTACTAAATTATGTTTTTTAATCACGAGACGAGAGAGCTGGACACTGTCTTTCCAGAAGTGTCTTAGAAGTGTCAGGATGAGAACAATGCTAACGACACGCTTCATACGAGTGTCATTTCTGTGCCACTATTAGCACGGGCAGAACAGAGCGTCTTCATTATGCCACTGGCAGATAATTCACAGTGGATAAAAGCATCTGCCAAATGAATAAATGTAAATGAACTACGTGATGCTCGCACATCTGTTCATTTAGTGCTTCACTAAAGCAACTGTGAGCATTTCGCTCTGAGCGTCACGTCTGTGGCCACTTTAAAATTCCGGTATATTTGAATTTACACCCCAGGTGTAAACGACGGTCCCTCGCCTGACCACTTGTGAGTGGTCACCAGAGGCCTATGTTCATGTAATGTAACCAGGCGCAATGCTAAAGCTTTATCAGCTGTGGTTTCTTTCCTCCTGTGCCTGTTTAGATAGAAGTGTGCTCAAGTCTGGTGTGTTTTTAGAACCTCCGTATGTTTAATTTCACGGTCTGATTCATCCTGCTCGCGTCCACCTTCACGTTATGAATGCATTTCCACAGAGATAATGCTTCTGTATGATAACTAGAGTAGAATTCAGGGCCTTAACTAACTCTGTTTTGAGTTACAAACTCTTCTTCTGAAATCATCTTTGCGCTATTTTTTTATTTAAAAAAAACACTAACATTCAAAATTGGAAGAGTGATGATGATTTGTGATAGAGGTAAGCAGAAACACTGAAATAGCCAATACAAATATTTGTTGTATAATAACAAGATTTCAATGTTTTCTTAGCAAGATTTTAAATTTTAGGTTTTTTGATGCAAGTACATTTTTCATAAGATTCATGAGATGAGTTTTGTAGGAAAAAAAAACTTTGCTGGCTTAAATTTTTAAGTTTAATCGCCTTGACTGCTCAAGTCATTTTAACTGACTGTTTTTAAACCTGACTGATGTTGAGTCGTTTAACTTATAAAAAAATAGTTGAAAATTTCTTATGTTTATAAGTTACACCAGTCAGGATTTAAAATATTAAGTTGAAACGACTTCTTCGGCTATGTTGATTAAACTTAAAAACTTTTTTTAAAAACTTTTTATGGCGGTGATGCATGTGCACTATAATTTTGGATTCATCACTGAACTGGACGTTGACTGTGGCATTGTGGGACATTTTTGTTCCCTAAATGCTAATGATGTCAATTTAAGCGAATTGTCCCGTAGTACAGTGAAGTTTTCATTTCGTTTGGCAGACTGAAACAGGTTGTTGCTCCTTGTATTTTGTGCCATCCGTTCTATCTTCTGTTTTATTATGGTACCTTTCCTTCACAATAATAATCAGCCCCACAGCATTGCACTTCTACAAGCATCACTTATTGTAGATATTGTGTTTGTTGTTGTGGGCAGTTTTAGATTGGCCACACACATATTGCTTTGGCTACAATGATTGTCTCAACTGACCACAAAATGATTCCCATCACGACTAGGTCAGTTATGCTTGTCAAATGTGAACCCTGGCTCATTCATAATGAGATTTTGTGCAGTTTTTTCAGCGATTGAAGCTCCGTGGGTTCTTCAGAATGACCACAGGCCTCTGTGTGGCTTCTGTCTCGAGTGTTTTTCTTATTTTGCTTCGATGATGTTTCAGGAAAGTCTTTTCCAGGCAGCGTCTGGGTTTTGATGGAGCTTTCACTTCATGGTGATTGAACAGCCCCAGGAACAAAACCCTTTCCTAAATAATGCATTTGTTTTTCTCTGTTTCTGACTTTTGCAGTATTTGCAGTATTCTTTAGCATTCATTTTTAGAGCTGTCTGTCAGAAGCAGAGTTTGAATAATGCGCTTTTAATCGTGGGGTTTGTTTTCAGAGAAAGATTATGTGGTATTTTAAATGCTTTAAGGCGACTGCGTCCTCATTATGGCGATTGTCTTTCATCTGTGTATTTTTTCTCGGACAGACCTTGAGTGCTCATCCAGTATTATGCAAATGACACGTTTCTGTGTTGTGTTAGGAATATATTATTATAGCATAAACTAATATTGGAGCAATAAGTGTTGTATTTCAGTACATGGAAAACACACATCTAAAAGAAATGCAATAGTTTATTGTAGATTGTCGATACAGGTAATTTGGTAAAATAAAAAACTGAGATTCAGAGAGTGAGAGAAAAAGAGAATCAGTGTATTCATCGGATGAATTTAAGTTCTGTGATGTCTCTACAAAGTGATACCAATTGCTTCTGGTTTTTTCCAGGTTCCACCCATCCTGCTGGACAAACAGTTCTCCGACTTCACACCTGACATCACCCCCATCGTCCTGGCTGCCCACACCAACAACTACGAGATCATCAAGATGTTGGTTCAGAAGGGCGTGTCGGTCCCCCAGCCTCACGATGTCCGCTGTAACTGCGTGGAGTGCGTCTCCAGTTCAGACGTGGACAGTTTGAGGCACTCACGCTCTCGACTGAACATCTACAGAGCCCTGTCCAGCCCCTCCCTCATCGCCCTGTCCAGCGAGGACCCGTTCCTGACCGCCTTCCAGCTCAGCTGGGAGCTCCAGGAACTCAGCAAGGTGGAAAACGAGTTCAAGGCTGAATACGAGGAGCTCTCCCGTCAGTGTAAATGCTTCGCCAAAGATCTCCTGGACCAGACCAGGTCCTCCCGCGAGCTGGAGTTAATCCTTAACTTCCGTGATGACATCAACCTTCTGCAAGACGAGGCCACCAATGAGCTGGCTCGCCTGAAATTGGCCATCAAATACCGCCAGAAAGAGGTAAAGATTATGATTGTGATCCACATTGCTTTTTCAAAAGCTGCAATCTGGGTCTTAATATGAATGAATATGAAGGCACTGAGGGGTAACAAGACCAAAGACTGGGGTAATTATCACATGCCTCAGCATCATAACAGGTCTTATAACAGAGCTGCTAAATAAACAGCATCATCACGTTTTAGATGATGTAATGAATGAATGCAGTGTGGGAGTGAGTCATATACACTTACAGCACGTAGAGTGAGTGCATAGCTGCTAATTACTGCGCTTCTACATGCATGGGCTGATTTTATGGCTCACATGTTGTATTTTTAGCTGCTGTATGTTTTTTTTACCTTTATTTGTGTACCGTGATGAACCAATTGTGAAACAGTCAGAATGAGCCGAGTAAAATAAAAGTAAAATTAAATGCAACATGTGAGAAACTTGGTGAGTTAAAAAAAGGGCAGCAGCACATTTTGGTAAGTTGTAGTGCTAATGAGAAAAAAAGACAAATACATGTATATTTAATGAGGCTGTACGCTAAAGACGCGTTCTTGTAATTGTGTGGCCCCCTTTTGGAGACATGCAGGTATTACATCCCTGCGATTATTTGACGTATATGCGTGAACAATTAGACTTTCCTTGCTTTGGGACTTCAGGGACCAGCTGTTAAAGATTTTGGTACATGATGATGTAGTTTTCACGCGTCTGGTCTGGCAGAGGAATAGATATCATAACTAAGTCTTCTAGAACAGGTGATAAACCTTCCAAAGAATATTGGCACAGGGTGAGGGAGCGGCATAGATCAGCCATCAGGGTGAAGCATTATAATGCGAAAACTGTTGCTTAAACGTATAACAAACGTTTTAAAGAACCGTCCCTGTGACACTCATTTACTGAGCTGGAGAACAGATTGTTTGGTGCTGATCGGTCCTGACAGAAACACATACGTTCATCTTAAATGTGACCTCATCACGCTCAGAACGACTGGCTCTGCTATAATGAGGATGCATTTGTTTGTTATTCTGTTAGACGCCCTCCCACTTCCGTTTGACATTTCAAATGCTTCAGTAATGACTTTGGGCAGATCTCTGCAGATAACAAGAGAGAAGGTCAACATCAGGTGTTGAAGTATAGCTGCAGGCAATAATCATCGTAATGTATGAATGTTTTTCTGTTATTGCAGAGATTATGAGCAGATTTAACCCCGGTTTTGAGCAACAGGTGACGCTGTTTGACATCCATGTGTTTCATTTTACGTTAAAACAATGAAAAGCGGTAAGAATAAGAAAATCAGCAATTTGGCAGCTCCCTCCCCAAACCACCTGTTCATATTTCAACAGCAGTGTGTGATTCTCAAGATACTCCTCTGTTTGTTTCTCTCTCAGTTCGTAGCACAGCCAAACTGCCAGCAGCTGTTGGCCTCGCGCTGGTATGATGAATTTCCCGGCTGGAGGAGACGTCACTGGGCTGGTAAATTCATCACCTGCATCTTCATCGGCCTGCTCTTCCCTCTGCTCTCCGTGTGTTACCTGGTGGCACCCAAGAGCCGCTATGGTCTCTTCATCCGCAAGCCCTTCATCAAGTTCATCTGCCACACGGCCTCATACCTGACCTTCCTCTTCCTGCTGCTGCTGGCCTCTCAACACATAGTCTCCAACGATCCTCATCGCCAAGGTCCACCACCCACCACAGTGGAGTGGATGATCCTACCATGGGTTCTAGGTAACTCCAGATCTCTGCACCATTGCTGCTGTAATTAAAACAGATAGAGCTAGAAATGTGGTATGGAGGTAACCAGCTAACAATTTTAGATTGCAAGAACGTTTCCGTAATGTTTTCACAAAGTAACAAAAACGTTTTAAGTGTTATTTTGAAAATTCTATGGATGTTTGTGATTTGTGTCTGATTTGTGGCGAGAGCACATCAGAGATCTTTGAACATGAACCTTCAGCGTCTGTTGGTCGTCCTTACAGGTTTCATATGGACGGAGATCAAGCAGATGTGGGATGGTGGATTTCAGGACTACATGCATGACTGGTGGAACCTCATGGACTTCGTGATGAATTCCTTGTATCTCGCCACCATCTCGCTAAAGATCGTTGCCTATGTCAAGGTACTCAAAATGCAATCTAATGTCTCAATCTAATGTCTCAATCTAATGTCTCAATCTAATGTCTCAATGTAATGTCTCAATGTAATGTCTCGGTTTTTAGAAAATAGATCTGAGATCTTGATTGGTATAAATATTGAGGATTAGTTATAGTGCTGTAAATTGGTTTAATTGGTGCTTTCCTGTAGCTTTCCTGTAGCCCAGTGGCGCTTTCCTGTAGCTTTCCTGTAGCCCAGTGGCGCTTTCCTGTAGCCCAGTGGCGCTTTCCTGTAGCTTTCCTGTAGCCCAGTGGCGCTTTCCTGTAGCCCAGTGGCGCTTTTCTTGTAGCTCAGTGGCGCTTTCCTGTAGCCCAGTGGTTAGAGAATGGCGTTAACAACGCCAATGTCATGGGTTCGATCCCAGGGATTTCACATCTTTGGAAACAATGTATAGTATAATGCAATGCAAGTCGCTTTGGATAAAAGCGTCTGCCAAATGCATAAATGTAAATTGGTTTAAAGACATTGACCAGCTAGTTTTTGGTCTACTAACAGTACAGTGACAGCAAACCCAGGGAGACGTGGGAGATGTGGCACCCGACTCTGGTGGCGGAGGCGGTGTTTGCCATCGCCAACATCTTCAGCTCGCTGCGTCTCATCTCGCTCTTCACTGCCAACTCTCACCTCGGCCCACTGCAGATATCACTGGGTCGAATGCTCCTGGACATCCTCAAGTTCCTGTTCATCTACTGTCTGGTGCTTCTGGCCTTCGCCAATGGTCTCAATCAGCTCTACTTCTATTACGAGACCAGCGATGGGACGAGCTGCAAAGGCATCCGCTGTGAACGTCAAAACAACGCTTTCTCAACGTAAGTGTGGGACTTTCGTAGAATACTTTGTGTGCGTCGTCTATCAATACGTGTGAAATGTAATTCCAGCTAAATGATCCATTTTACACAACTGTATCAGTCTTGTTTAGATCCGCAACATGCTAAAAACACACTCCATCCTTACACCATAATGCAGATTGTTTCATCTCTTCTGTAGGCTGTTTGAGACCTTGCAGTCTTTGTTCTGGTCTATTTTTGGGCTGATCAGTCTGTATGTGACCAACGTCCAAGCTGACCACAAGTTCACAGAATTCGTGGGTGCCACCATGTTCGGCACGTATAACGTCATCTCCCTGGTGGTTCTTCTCAACATGCTGATCGCCATGATGAACAATTCCTACCAACACATCGCTGTAAGTTCTGCCTGAGGTTGAGGAGCTGTTCGGATGCTTTCAGTGCAAATATGTACATTTCTAATATTCTTGTACTTGCACTGCATTTGGGCTTTGCTTGTCATCAGCACTACTTCGGTTCGCCTTGACATGTGTCTTGTGTTTGATTGTTACCTAGCAACTTAACAGGTTCGGTACATTTGCGATTATTAAATTGATCAGAGTGTGCTCTCATCTCACTTCTTCCACTGAGTTCAAAACGTCCAGTTTGTTCGACGTTGTATTAGCATGACTGTTTGGTTATGAGAGCGTTATTTAAACATTTTTGAATCCTGTCATGTTTTTAAAACATTCCACCAAAAACGTAAGAATAACGTTTATGATATATGATCAATATTGTTTAAAAAAGTTCAGTAATGTTACTGCAAGAACACTTTTTGATAACTTTGAGAGAACATTTAGAGAACATTAGTCAGTGTTCTGAGAATGTTCCCTGTTAGCAGGGAGTGCTTGACATGTATTATTACTGTTCTACTGTGATAATCATTGCGGACACAAGCAAGCATTTGCAGTTCCTTGTAAGTCACTTAGTTTAAAAAATAATGTGAATGTGGTTTCTCAGTGACGGCCTGCCTCTCACATCTAATCTCCGGCTTTATTGAAGGATCATGCTGATATTGAGTGGAAATTCGCCAGGACTAAATTATGGATGAGCTATTTTGAGGAAGGGGGCACGCTGCCGCCTCCTTTCAACATCATTCCCAGTCCCAAATCCATATGTTACCTCATCACGTGGATTAAGGTGCACATTTTCAAGAGGAGGTCAAAGCGCACCCAGACGTTTGGGACGTTGGGGGTGAGACTCTTTGAAAACCACGTTTTTAAAGTTTTTTGTGTGACTGTTTCTTTTTGACCTTGTGATTAATTTAAGATGATTGTTTATTTTATGGTAAAATGCTTTAGGATAGTTCCCCTACAAAAATGAAATATGTAAATATTTCACACAAGAGTTTCAACGTTTTCATAAGAAATGTTCTTTATTTTTGGACTTTCAGAGACGAGCTGCAGAAAACGTGAGACTGAACCACCAGTACCAGGTATCTAACCACCCAAATCTGTTTAATACTGTTACTCTACAGAAGAGCCTCATTTTAAATCAGTGTTTCCTGTCATTGTCATACACCAATTCATTTTTCATTTCCCAAAATGCAGGAGGTCTTGAGGAACTTAGTCAAACGATATGTGGCCGCCATGATCCGAGACGCCAAGACTGAAGAGGGGCTTACAGAGGAAAACTTCAAAGTGAGCTTAAAAACTGTTTACAATAAAAAAAACAGTCCTTTTTGTTACAGTACACTGAGTAATATTTTGTAATATTATTCAGTAAGTATTATAAGGTAATATTAGTAATCTTTTACTTTTTGGGGCAGTTGTGGCCTACTGGTTAGTGAATCGGGCTTGTAATCAAAAGGTTGCTGGTTCGATTCCAACCCAACCCCTGATTGCTCCCCGGGTGCAGTAATGTGCTGCCCACTTCTGTGTGTGTGTGTGTGTGTGTGTGTGTGCGCGTACATACGACTGTGGCTTTTGTTATAGCGACATCTGTTGGTGTGGATGCAGCATCACGCAAAAAGTTAAAGTTATACAAAAATTTTGTTAGTATAATTATTATATAATTATTAATGTTATTAATATAAAATGTTACAGATAAAATGGGTATTGGGCTTGTCATGTGATGTCAACATGGAGGAAGATCCATCCTTTTGTAAAATGAAACTTTTTTTAACGTGGTGAAAAATCATTTTGTGCACCTTTAAATATCAGCAGGCTCAGTATTTTAAATAAACACGTGGAGCAAAGTAACTGTGAGCATTTATCTCAACAGGAGCTGAAGCAGGACATATCCAGCTTCCGCTATGAGGTCATAGGAATGATGAAGGGCAACCGGAAAAGTATTTACAATAAGCCGGAAGCTTCAAACGTGTCCCATTTAGACTGTTCATCGCAATACTCCACAGCTCCACAGCAGAACAGTAAACTGGATCTATGTGATGTCAGCCCGATTCTTCAGCAACAGACGTCTGAGGAGGACCAGAGAGTTTCCAGCTGTCTGGCCAATGGCTCGGCGGTGCCTTTGGAGGACGAGGCACTTAAAGATAAAGCCAGCAGGGACTTCCCGAAGGATTGCTCGGATTCCGGGTTGTTCCCGAAGACTCAGAAAGAAACCGGTCTTTTTCTGAACCCAAATAAGATCTACTCGCTTGCAGAGGAGGAGAGGGAAACAGATTCGGATACATTAGACTGGACGAGAGAGGAACTTATGGAGAAACCTGTGGCAGGAGACGCTGAAAAGGATGAAAATGAGTCAAAGTGTCTGATAAAGGACGAGGAACGGCTATTAGAAGATCAAGAGGAAATCTCCACATAAACACTAGATACAACTCTTCCTTACTGTACTTACTGTAACTGAGGGTGATACTCTTCCTTACTGTACTTACTGTAACTGAGGGTGATCTGATACCCAGATCTGGGGGATTTGCACTGTATTGAGGGAGCTGAGCTGAGGATGGACCAATTCACTGGATTTGGTTTATCTCTCAGAAGATACTTGCTTGATGTTTGGACAGTAGTCTTCACAGGACTGCAGATGCCAGCATGTGTAAATTCTCTTCTCCCGAACAAGAAAACAGCAGAAAGTGTTTTAATGCCGGTCAGATTTTGTTATTTGATATTTTGCACACCATTCCTGCACCCCTTTTAAACTATATTGAAAGTGTTCACAAGTATCTCGATGCGCTGATTAATAAATGACAAATATAAAGTTGAAGCGCAATATTGATTTACTATGTTGTCAGTGCCCACCCCCCCTCCTGGAATTGGTTCGGAACTGCATTGCGTTGCACGATGCATTAAAACAGTTCTTACAACTATGCAATGAAGGCGTAGCATTTAGTATAATAAAACGCATGGCACACATTACCCACTCCTAGTAAGTGCCAGCTGTGCCAGACTTCACTGGATCACATGACATTCAGTAATGTCATGTGATCCACTGAGAGTCTTATCTAAACCTGCAGTGTTACGAGGAGAGAGAGATTTTGTAATTACAGATTTCTGCCTACAGACCTTCGCCTGTATTCATTCTGTCTCAATAACGTTCAGTTTATTTGTTAAACAGCCACTTAACAACAGCCATGTGGTATATTTATTATATTTAGAAAAATGGTTCTGGAGAGTTTTCGTCTGCGCGCGCAGTGTCGCTTCTCATCTTTGTGATGTAGAGCTGCAGGTTGCACGTTTCCGAAGCAGTCGCGCAATCTTTGCCGTCTCGTGTTTTTTGTCCTCTGTTCCCATAGCAACACGCAGTGGCTGTCCTTGTTCTTTAATTAATTGACTCCATGGTGGTTTTTATCTCGGGCACGACATACTGATTTCAGTGAACGCAGAATAAATTGTCAGCTGACGGTTTCCCAGACTGTACTGCTGTTGAAATGAGTCGCTCACTGTGTCTTTGAGCTGGAGATGGTGCATGTTTTCTATCAATCAATAAAGAAAAGAACTCAGTTATGGTTCCACTTCATATTTCCAAATGTATACAGGAAGTTTGTACCCATTTTTTTGTTCACATGCGAACCTTATCAACTAAAACCAGAACGTTTAAAGAATGTTTCACACAGAAATGAACTGCTGTTGTCATGTGTTTATATTCTGATGTTGTTTCAGGCTCGTCTCACTTGCTTTCTTCTGTGGAACGTTCTGCTTCAGTCACCATTCGCTTCCAGTGGATAAAAAAATTCCTCAAAATTCAACATTCTCCTCTTATGTTCTGCAGAAAGACTTCCGTACAGGTTTGGAACAGCAGGAGGGTGAGTCACTGACAGAATTCCAATTTTTGGGTGAACCCACCTTTTAATTGTGAAGACAAATCGAGACTCTTCATGTTGGAAACATCTGGTCAGAGGAAGTTTTCCAGAGATCAGGAGCCACCAGACTGTCTGTTTCAATAATTCTCCAAAAGAAGCTGCTGTGTTTTTCCTTTCCCATCCCGTGACTGTCTGCTCATATCTGTTTACAGCGCTCTCCCTCTGCAGCTTGAGGGGATTATTTTAATGTACTGATATTTACAACTAGTGTCTTTGAGCTCGTAGCGCTCTAGCTCTTTGCTCTCCAGAAGCAATAATGTGAGAAAGCTAATTCCAGATGTGGTTTGGTGTGTGTTACATATATGCACTTCAAGCACACGTTCCCAAGATATTTATTCTGTATAACAGGTTTTAAAGCATTATTCAAAAGATAACCCAAATCTTGTTCTGACAAAGCCAGTAGTTGTATAATCTTTATTGGTATGTGTGAGGTCAAGCAGGACTGTTTTATTGGGATTTGATGTTAGCAGGTTTGTAAAGGGCACCTGAGTGAAGTGTGTAAGTTTTCCAGTGGTACAATTCTTTTCTCGTAAAGAAGCTTAATGTGCAGAGACAACTATAAGCCATTTAAGAGAAGACAGAGTCAGCATAGCAACATTTGCTCAACCAATGGCGTGGTTCAGTGGCGGAACTAACTGTTTTGCCGAACAATGTGGCGTGGGCAGAGAGTTTGGGAAAATCTGAGATTCATTTGGTGGAGAATTACATACTCCAAACCTCAGGTTCTAGTCTCTGAAGCTGAGATCTAATTGTAAACATTAGGGCAACGTTGTCTCAGATTGGGTGGCCCCGCTGATATAAGTTATGTCATAACTATTTTGCTTATAAACGTGCTTATAAAGTAGTTTTGAAGGTCTTGTCCACAAGATGGCGCCACTTATATAATAATAAAATGTAATAAAATCATCTTGCATTTAGCCACAAGAGTGAGTCAAACACAGAAACATGAATCAGGGTTTGATTTTTATGAATGTCAGTATGTGGATATTTGGTGTGAGGCCACGTTTTATTTTTTTGTTGACATAACGCTCTTTAATGTACAGTGGGGTCCAAAAAGTCAGAGCACATTAAAAAATAACTGTTTTCATCGTTGCCTGCTAAAACCAAACCAAATGGTACGACATTTTGCATTTCTTTTAGCTTCTTTCCGTTTGTTACGCTGACAATAAAATTTGCATCCAAATATTGCCAGTTACGTTAGAAAAACGTTTCGTTAGTGGATATTTGGACCGTCTGCGTACGATCACAACTCATCGTCTGTTCTGAAATCTCTGCGCAACAGCATGTATTGCATATGCAAATTTTCTCAAATGCCAGATCTCAACAGTACCCAATAATAATTAACAGAATTAACAATTAGTCATTTCTAAACAAGTCCTAATGAACTAAAAGCGTTTGAATCATTCATGTGTTAGTTACTCTACAACACCTCACACCTCTGCTGTTTGTTTGTTATCCCTCCAGCCTTTGTGCTGGAGTTGAGCTCACACAGAGAGTCTGGTGAACAGGAGAGGCTGGTGCAGGCGTCTGTCAGTTCGCCAGTCTGTCCTGCTGCAGGCAGCAGAGCTATATAAGACCTCTCCCCCTCAGCTCAAACCCATTTCTCTCTCTGAGGTCTCGCAGCAGGTAAAGCGGAGATGAAACGGCTTTTTGTAGCTACTTTTGCACTGTTTGTGCTCTCTGCTTTTGACCAGGCAGATTCATCAGCTTATGACAAGATAGTCGCGCACAGTCGTATCCGGGCGAAGAAAGAAGGGTAAGATGATTATTCATATTATAAAGTGTTATTATTAATATTATTGTTCGCTGTTTATTTCTTTGTTGTTGTTTTTTTAATTATTTTTATTACTGTTATCAACTTTCTTTGTCTTTTTAATACGGTGTTTAAGTAATGAGCGTAATGCACTAAAAATACATTTTTGTATTCTACCAATTAATACATCAATGCCAAACCCCAGAGAATCACTTTACAGTCAAGAAACATTTTTGCACTTCAAAAAAATGTTTTACGTCCATGTAACCTGTCACAATCATTTCATATTTTTACACTTCAGAAATTTAGTTTTTTAGTTTCTCTTCAGTTCAAAGTGGTCGAAAAGTGCAGTTATTTTTCAAGGGGGTCACTTTGGCCCTTATTTTCATTTTACGCAAAGATTCAAGGCAAAAATCAAAGGTGAGGTTAGTTTTAGCGCGGTCATTTATTGTACTGTATGCGCTTCATGTTGTGTTACTTCACCCCTGCAGACCCAATGTGTGTGCTCTGCAGCAAGTTATGGGGACCAAGAAGAAGTACTTCAGCACCTGCCGAAACTGGTACCAGGGGTCCATCTGTGGAAAGAAGGCGTAAGTGTGATGCTTTATGATTTCTGGGGGCTGTTACAAATCTCTCCTTGACAGAAACTGGGAAGTTCCAGCAGCTGCTCTGCAGGTCAAAGGTGAAAGGTCGCAGTCCCAGCCAGCGAGACTGCGTGCAGATTTCCAACGGCACATGCACACATGATTTCCTACTTAGAGTTTATAAAAGCAGAGCTCCAGGAGTCTTTTTACAATGCCTCTTTTTCCAAGCGTTTTTCCACAATTTTGGGGAATTGACGGCAGTAGTAGATTTATAACAGTCCCCGAGTTCAGCACGTCTGCCAAACAAGGCATAAAATAAAGGATAATGAGGAAGTCTGTAGCTCCATTATACTAGAGATGTCTTGCAGACCCAATTCCACGCATGATCTTATTCCTGACTTCTGTTTCTATGGCCCCCGCTCATGCAAGTCGCCGTGGAGACCTTAATTAGTATGAAATGGAAAGACCTGCTGTCAGGACATGCCATGTGTGATTAAAAGCAATAGAGCTCGCCTGGAGTGTTTGACTTGTGTTGAAACCCCTTTCCTCACCTTTTTTGTCCTAGCGTGGAAACACACAGCTGTCTATAAGGTGAGAATTGAGATCAACTTCAGGCAGGAAGTTCATAGGCACAACCGAGTGATGTATGAAACAACAATGAAGCACAGCTTTGTAGAATCCCTCAGTGAAGATCTGGCTCCAGTGATGAGATGCTGAGATGGTTTCTGGAGGCCATAATGGTCAGCCACAGCTGTCGATTCATGTTCTGCCTCTGGTTTCAGTTAGACAGAAAGGTTTCCCCAGCGTGTAATGTTGTGCATTAAACCATCTCCTGCTGGTCTTCAACTTACCTCCTTGTCTTGCTTCGCTACGGCAGATTTTTCATTAGTCACAGCGAGTGAGGCGTCTCATAGAGTTTCTGCTTCTCTTGCAGTTTTGAATATATGGAAGCCACATGGTGCTCTGCAAAGAATGTTCTCCAGGCTCAGCAGACCGTAAGATTGAGGTCTGGCTCTCTCTGGAGATGTTTGGTTTAGTGTCAATGAGTTGAGTATGACAGTCAGAAAACTCTGCCAAAGGTTTCTAAGGTTTCTAAGAACGGTATCAGTGGTTTGATTTGACGAGGGAAGGACGGGGATTACAAGCAAGTTGTTTTAATTAAGTAATTATCTTTATATATTTGTTGTACATGCCAAAGTGTGTAATAAATCACAAGGACATTTCCACCCTCTGATGTCTTGTTAAAATGTGTGTAATGTTGTGGACCACTTGATTTCGTGAGTCACCAGGGAGATATTCAGTTACAAAGAAAATGTTGACCCCCCTCCCATATAATTAAAGTGTCAGAAACCCTCCAGCTTTGCCTGGTCAATGGGAGTCATGTTCTCCTCCAGTTGAGTGCGTGTAACTGGAGCAGACCTCCAATGATCTCATCCAGATCTCTGGCTTCCTCTCTGCTTTAATTCAGTGGAAGCTCAGTTCCACAGAAGACAGCGGAGGTCAGCCATGAGCCGAGACTTCAGCTTCTGTGTCTTCTGCATGTTCTCACAGCGCGCCAGTGTGCGTCAGTTCTCATGAAGTAATTTCATTAAGTTTGTAAATTTCGAGTTTGTATTTTTTGAATGTTTAAATTTGTTTTGTTTAAAATAGAATGTTTCAATTTTAAGGTCCATGTGTGTCGATTTTTACAGGGATCGCAAGATTCATTTTTTATTATTTTATAGTATGTTAGTATTTTAGTTTATCAGTGTTACCAAGGAAACCAGCGTGATTTTGAGACCTTCAATCTGCGTGGGCATGGAAAGATATTTACAAGCTCAGTTTAAAGGTTTACATCAAACCTACAGCTGTTGTTTTTAATGAAAATAGAAAAGCCATAGAATGCAGCTCTCGTGAAATCTGCTGATTCAGCAGTTGTGCGCATCGTAACTTCCAAACCAAAGTCTTACACTGCATTATAAATTTCTTTTAAAAGTCCTGCTCTGTCCAGAAATTAGCCCTCGGCCAAACCACCAAGCTGGTCTCGACACTTAGCTTTAGGGCGCTTTAAATTAAATTTAATGCTGTGATAACATAATTATTAGTGTGGACCACATAGCATGTTTATTGTCAACGACAGTTAATGATTACCATATGGAAAGAGTGTGTGTACAGCACCATGAATGGAGCCATGTTATCATTAAAACCAGGATAGAGAGTCATGACGAGTAAAATGAATCATGTAACACATGTCTTTGTTCTCTCTGTGCAGTACTGTGCTGTATGAATGTTGTCCAGGCTACATGAAGATCGACGGTATGCGCGGCTGTCCAGCAGGTCAGTAACAAAACCAAACGTTCTCGAAAGTTCTCTCAAAGTTATCAGAAATATTCTAGCAGTAACGGTAGCACAATGTTTGATACACATTCTCATAACCAAGCAATAACGTTAATACAACATCTAAAAAACTGGACGTTTGGAATGTTCCTAGAACTTTCAAAATGGTTTCTGTTACTTAATAGAACTGTTAGAAAAACGTTCTTACAACCTAAATCTTCAGCTGGGCCATGACATGATCTCAGAGGCTTCTTAAGTTCTTCCAGTTAATATGAATCTGATCTTGTCTGATCTGTCGATCTGTTTCAGTTGCTCCCATTGATAATGTTTATGGAACTCTGGGCTTGGTGAAGGCCATCACTACTCAGGAATATTCTGCTCTGTCCAAGTTACGGGAAGAAATTGAAGGCCCTGGATCATACACCTTCTTCGCACCCAGCAATGATGCCTGGGATCTCCTCAATCCGGTAGCTATCTTCTCCTCATTCTCTCTAGGACAAATGGAAAGATCGAGGAATCCCTTAACTGTTTTGCTTTGGCTTCCTTTCCCCCCCACAGGAGGTGAGGAACGCTCTGGTGAGCAATGTCAACATCGAGCTCTACAACGCCCTGCACTACCACATGGTCAACAAACGTCTCCTCACCAAAGATCTCAAGAACGGAATGACCCCCACCTCCATGTACAACGACTTGAACCTGCTCATCAATCATTACTCCAATGGGGTGAGCTTCATTGGGGAACATTCTAGTAACGCTGGCTAACGTTCTCTAAAAGTTCTGGTTGACTGTTTTTAACATAGATTATATATCAAAAATGTTATTCTTACGTTGTTAGTGGAACGTTTCAAAAATGTTACAGCATTTAAAAATGTTTGAATAACAAAGCAATAAACGTTAATGCATAAAATACGGAATGTTTGTAGAACTTTTAAAATAACATTGTTAACGTTTTTGATACTTAATGGAAACGTTAGGGAAACATTCTTACAACCTAAAAAATGGTTAGCTGGGTACTTCAAGGAGGAACATGCTTGTCAAATGTGATTTTTCACATCATTGTTGTTCAGATTGTGACCGTGAACTGTGCCCGGATCATTCACGGCAACCAGGTGGCCACCAACGGTGTGGTGCACGTCATCGACCGGGTCATCACAGCAGTGGGCAACACCATACAGGATGTGATTGACGTGGAAGATGAGCTGAGCACCTTGAGTGTAAGTCCAAAGAAATCACATTCAGCACCATTTGGAAGCAGTCAGTCAGGCGTCCCGTACAGTCCATGACCTCTGCGTTCATTCACCAGAAGCCTGTGTTCTGTTTCTCCTCCAGACTGTGGCTACAGCCTCGGGTCTGATTGATAAGTTGGGTCAACCCGGACACTTCACCCTGTTCGCCCCCACCAACGATGCCTTCGAAAAGCTGGATAGAGAGGTTCTGGATAGACTTATGGAGGACAAGGATTCCCTCCAGGGTAAACCGAAGAACCAAGACGCCTTACAGTCTCATTACAAAGCACAACGCTCAGCAGCTTAATGTTTAGGAATAACCGCTGACTCCTCAAACTGATGGCAGACTTGGCACAAAGTGAAGCTGTATTCCTGTTTAATAAGTCAATGGTGCAGAAATCAAGGGTTTGGCGGCTCTCTTGTGCCATGTCAGCTGACGGAACATTCTCATAACATTGGCTGGCGTTCTCTAAAATCTTGAGACATATTTTTAAAAACTATTTAGAAACTATTTTTAACAGTAATGTTTGTAGAACTTTTTTAACATTATATGTCAACATTTTATTCCTAAGTAGTTAGTGAAACATTTTAAAAAGTTCAAAAAAATGTTTGAATAGCGTTCTTATAATGTTAATATAACGTCTGAAACCTGGACGTTTTGAATGTTCCTAGAACTTTCAAAAGAACATTATAAAACGTTTTCTTACTTAAAGGAAACGTTCAGGAAACGTAACCTCTTTGCTGGGATGTTTGTTGACATGAGTCAACTGAATGAGCCGTTTTACGCTGGCGAGTATTATTTTGCTCCCATTCAAACCAGATGGGCCCACTGCACCTCAAGTCTTGGATGCAGAATTCCCAGACAGTTGGCAAACAGCGCGGTAACCACACTTATGGGACCGCTTTGAGATTGAGTCAGGGTTAGAGTTGAGCTCTTGAGGATGAGATCAAATCTGGCCATTCAGAGTGTTCTGACATTTTCAGCTGAACTGAAGCTGAGGGCTGAATCTTACAGCAGTTAATGGCTGTTTACTTTGGAGTTCAAATGCATTAGCTCTCTCTTCTGATCATCCACAAAAACGACATAATACCCCGCTCGTATGAATATGAGGTTTGTCTAAAATACACTGAGGGTTCTATTACGCTAACTGCTTGAGTGAACGCTGGAGTTAAACTAACATTGAGGCCAAATTTATTGTTCCGAGTGGAAAGACGCTTGATTTGCGAGCAACTTTCATTCAGAAAAGTTGAAGAGATGAAAAGAGGGTGAAAAGAAATGTTAATCTAGATACTGAAGTCTGCTACAGCTTTCTCAGTGTTGGTAACCATAGACACAAGTCGATGTAACGCCATGACAACAACAAGCGAATTCTGCACAAAGAAACTATATATTGATATAATGATATAATTAGTAGTTTTAGCATATGTGCGTGTTCGAACAAAACCAGCCCTTTGGCTTTGGTGATGCGTGTTTTCCAGACTGGTGGCAAATAAATTTGGGATTATATATATGGATGATGGGAACAATCGAAGGCCTTCTTAACAGATCATCTTCCTCATCTTGCCGTGAAACAGCTGTTAGCTTTATGATCCAGTGAAAAATGGCAGCTTTTGCCCTGTTATTAGTTCCTAGCCAGACTTGGAGATCAGAGCGTTCCGTTGCAGTCGAGTGGCGTGGATCTGGAGGGAGACTCTCTCCATGGCCCTGAAGGCTCCCAAGGTTCTCATGGTTCCCTTTTAGTAGAACCTTATGGGATGCAATGACATCGTAGTGGCTTCAACATGCAAGTTGCATGATGTATTTTTAAAACCGATTTATTTTGATGGTTTTACCTCATGTTCTGTTCCGAACATCAAAAACAAACACAACTAGTCAACCTTCCATGATTTCCTCATTTCCCATGAGCTGTGTAAGAGGAATAGCAGATGTGCTTACATGACAGCGACTCATGTTCCTTCTCCACAGCGCTCCTCAACTACCATCTGCTGAACTCGGTTCAGTGTTCTGAGGCCATCATGTCCGGCACGTCACACGAGACCCTGGAGGGCAGCAACATCGAGATCGGCTGCGATGGAGACAGTCTCACAGTTAATGGAGTCAAGATGGTCCTCAAGAAGGACATTGTCACCACCAATGGAGTCATCCACCTCATCGATCAAGTCCTCATGCCAGACTCCGGTTAGCTCATCATTTATAACCTACTGGTTATCTGCCTTCAAACACAGAAATTTTATTTTATTGGGTTTTCCATATTTTCAACTTCTTGGAAGTTTTTGGAACTCAAATACAAACATACTTGTCCTACCTAAATTGAATATTTCTCTAAGCTTTGAAAGTTTTAATGACCATACATAAGAATAAATGCATCAGCCTGTTTAACCTGCACTCGATAAGCTGTTTAACCTGCACTCACTAAGAAGTTTCTCTTGGAAGGTAGTAACTTAAACTATCACAGAGGTTGCTCATAGATCAACTAGAGAGAAGAGTTATTTAGTTAGTTATTAAAATGTTTGTCTTTGAACGGTTACATCTCTACATACTCCGTTATTATGAGGAATGGAAAAATGGCTTTTTCCTAAAACATCTGGTTTTAGTGAGTGAAATAACAGATTCTTGCACTTTGTATTTTCTTTATATAAAAGATTATCAGAAAATAAGTTAATAAATGAGCTTAACATTATTTATGTTAAAACCTGAGAAATGGTAACAGGGTTGAAACCTTCTGTTGTGCATTTAGGGTTGCTAGATATTCATATGGTGCTTTCTCTCCTCAAGCTAAGCAGGTTATGGAGCTGGTTGGTCCATCTCAGGGAACCTTCGGTGACATGTTGACAGAGCTGGGCATATCTGCAGCTATGGGACCCAAAACTGAGTACACGCTTCTGGCCCCGCTCAACATAGCTTTTAACGGTGAGCAAACACACCTGAATGCATATCTCCTTTTAAAACGTTCTCTCAGCGTATCTGACCTACCTTCATCTTCTGATTATACTCTGTTGTGGATGGTTTTCTGGTTAACTTCCTCTCACATAATTATAACTTGTTCACTCATGAACGGCCATGAATGGCAGGTGTGCAGACAGATGATTCATACGCTGTGTTGGTATGGAAAATGGCTTTTGTTCTATGAACTCGCTGACACAGTAGCTGTGTCTGTTCATCTGTGAGCCACGCTGAGGTGGATCTTTAGTGCCTCAGCTCTCCCACCTCCCAGAAGAAACGTTCCAGACCTCACAGGAGGCTAAGCTGATCTTTCATCTCATCCTCACGTTTATAGTTCATTTGTGGCTAATGACACATTCATCACATTGTGTTTACTGGGTTGTTCTTTTTACTGGGCTTCACTGGGAAATGGGCAGTGCCTGAGGTCCCAGTAACACAGAGTCCTGTCTGGAAACACACAATCTATCAAGTGCTCTGGGTGAAAGACTGGCCGAGTCTGTACATGTTTGAAAGATGAAAGCTTTGGTGGTTTGGGGTTTATTTTAACATGAAGGGGGTCATTGTGTCTTGCCACTCGCACAACATCGAGATGCAACATGTTGTTCATATCAAGCAGTGTCATCGCACAAATATCATCCGGATATTTTTGTAAAATACAGATGAGGTGATGTCCATGGATCAGAGCTTCCTGAAGCTCATCCTGGAAAACCACATCCTGAAGAGCAAGATTGTGCTGAGCGAGCTTTACAACGGTCAGCGCCTGGAGACCCTCGCGGGCAAATTTCTCCGAGTCTTCATCTATCGTACAGTAAGTTCCTCTTTGTACAACAGAAAATGTATTTCTTTTCAAAGGTTTTCTGTGGTGTATTTACATTACAGATTTTATTAGCATGTATTCTCAGGGAAACAAACATTTTAAGGAATTCATAGCATGTTCCAAAATTAAGGTACTATAGCTAAAGTTGGGTACACTCACATGGGTTGGTTACCTCGGTCATTTTCCTGTCAGCAGTGGAAATCAAACCTGAGACCTTTGGGTTACAAGTCCCGCTGTATAACCATTAGCCCACAACTGCATACGCAATAAATATGAGAACATATGGAAACAGAATCATTCCATTACATCACATCACGGAAACTTCCGGCAGTATATGATGTCATCTTTATTGGGCATTTACTTACAGTGACGTTTGTTGAGGTTGTAATAACTGACATTAGTATACTCAGAGGAAGTGACCCGTCTCATAACACTGTTCATTTAAAGGCCGTGTGCATCGAGAACGCCTGTCTGATCCGCGGGAGTAAAGAGGGAAGTAACGGCGCTCTTCATCTGATGAAGACTCTGATCACGCCTGCCGAGTCCAGCATGTATGAAATACTGCTGAAGAACGGAGCCTTCAAGTAAGACGCTTCAAAAACCCAGAGTCCATATATAGCACCTTAAGTTCTCTGAGGACCTTACCCAGCTAACATTTTTACAAGCTAGTACCTGCAAGTATACAACAGAGACTGTCAATCACACTGCAGGGGGAAATTTTAAAGGCGTTTGAGATGTATATCAAATTTCCTTGCGTAAAAAGGCTATTTCAGAACCCTTTGAAGGGATCTGTCAGTGTGGAACCACAAATGTGTTCTTACAGTGATTAACGTTGTCATTATCATTATCAAAGTAAAGATTGTTTTCTTGTTCTGTTGGGCCTGATGGTGTTTTTCACTGCTGGTCGCAGGATCTTTTTGTCCCTGATGGAGGCGGCAGGACTGACTGATCTGCTGAAACAGGAGGGAGATTTTACCCTCTTCGCCCCCACAGACGAGGCCTTCGCAGGCGTCAGCGAGAGAGACTTGTCCCTTCTGAAGAGTGAGTCCTTATCTACATCACAATCTTCCATACGCGACACATCCAGAATTACTGTTCACCCTGTCAGGATAAATGAGATCACCGATACAAGATAACGGCTACAGGAAATGATGTAACAGGAAGTGACAGCTTCTCTTTGCGGGCAGGTGACGTCAATGCCCTCAGAGCCATTCTGCTGTATCACTTCAGTAAGGGCATCTTCATTGGTGGAGGGCTGGAGACGGGCGTGACGAACCTCCTCAAATCTCTGCACGGCAGCAACCTCAGAGTCGTGTATGTAAGTATCCAGCTGTGAAATCTGCTGTACGGACACATGTGGGAACCTTGAGCTTTGTGAGGACTTAGTAATATTAGTAATATATTAGTAAGCATGATTTTATAGTGTGTATGTGTGTAAAACCTGACAAATCTGAACAACACCTCCTTTTGGGGACGTCCTCTATTGTAAAATAAAGTAAACAAAGTGTTTTAAAGTTGTACAATTGCAGAAAGTTTTCTGTTAGGGTCACAGTTAAAGTGTGATTAGGGTTAAGGTGTATTGTTTATAACTAGCTGTGTATTACAAGAGTAAAAGTCTATGGAATGTCCCCGTTTAGATAGACAGGCAAATGTGTGTGTGTTTTATAGTGGGAATTTTGGGGGAAATTTCATGAGAGCGTTTTTCCAACAGTAAATAAAAACGTTCTTTGTAGCAGCGGACCAATTTATCTCGATATAATCTTAGATTTATGTGCATGTACTTATTAAAGACTGTGAGACGCTCTTGGCAATAATCATTGTTACACACGACCTTCGTAGTTTATTGAAGTTATCGGTTTGTTTAGCAGCTTAGAATTAAATAAGCGAGTTAGAGACCGTGTCATGTATTTAATTAAAAATAAAGTTATGCTCATGTTTTATCATATTTATTTATTGCATGTAGGCAAACGAGAGCATGCAGATAAACAGTGTTAAAGTTCCTGAGGCTGATCAGATGGCCACAAACGGAGTCGTACACTTTGTCAGGACCCTGCTGTACCCCGAGGGTGAGGATTATTAAATTACACTAATCCAGAGAGTTCCCCTCTCAAACATTCTGTGTGCAATGAACGTCTGTGGTTTTCTTGAAGATATTCCTGTGGGGAGCCAGGATCTCCTTTCACTTCTGAGGAGGATCATCAGATACATCCAGATTAAGGTATCGAATTACAACTTTCAAAATCACTTCATGTATAGAACCGGCTCCACAGAAAGACAGCAGCACTCAGCCCTGGAGGCCCCTTCAGGAGGCCCCTAAATGTGTTCCTTTACCAACCCTGAAGGCTCCAGTTGATTATGTGCAACCAGATTGTGGCATCATGCCTTGACGTGATCTAAGAGCAGATCTTTGTTCTTTTGCACATGCCTGAAACAGTTTGATTGATATTTACTTAACTGGATTTGTTGGCACACAAGATGGATTTTCCATCTCCACACCGTGTGTGTGTGTGTATTAATATATATGTTGTTCTTTACAGTTTGTTTCAGGGTACAGATTTCAGGAGATCCCTCTGACATTTATGACTAGTACGTGTATCACAAATGATCTTCATGTCATAATCACATTTTTTGTTTTTTTTTGCTTTGTTGCAAACTAACACTGTTGTTTCTTTTATTCTGCAGGGAAAGTCATTACAGGTAACAGTGAATGTTATGGTGAAATGATAACATTTTCATATAATTAATAACATTTATCTTGTTTGTGTGATGACTGGTGTGTTTGTTACATCTGCCCGTGTAGTGCCTGGTGATGTCACCAAAGTTACCAGAGTTATCCAGGGTGAACCCACTGTTACCAAGGTTACCCGCAGGATTGAAAGCGAACCTTCTATCACTAAGGTTACCAGGGTGATCGAAGGCCAACCAACTATCACCAAAGTCACCAGGGTTGTTGAAGGTAAAGCACTTAACACACCCGTGATACAGCTTTGTAAACGATACAATATTTTAAAAAAATGTGGCATATTTTTTGGTTTATAACTGTGTTTTTAATTTAATTCCTATTAATGGGATTGTCAGAGCATCAATACCAACCAGTGCTAAAGCTTCTATGAAACTGAGCTACAATCTACTTATTAAAGTTGTCAAGCTACCAACGTTTAAAAAAGTTACTAGCCTCACTTTTATTAGTTAGTTGCTCCGCAACACTGATGGCCTTTTATTGTAATGGAAGCGTCATACTCCGCAGGATAAATGTGTCGTCATGTGACTTGATGTGCTTCTGTTGAAAATCGATGTGACGTCTCTGTACGGTTCTGATCTGTAGCTCAGGAGAGAACCAGTCGTGTTCTGGATCTGCTTTACACAGTTGTTGACACGTCCTTAATGTTTTGTTTTGCAACAGGTCCCGAGTACTCTGTCGGCAGCTCCTACAATATGGAGCTTTATGGTAGTGTGACGCTTGAACCCTTTATTAGCATGCTGGTGCCGGCGCTAACCGTTAACCACACCCTGAACTCCTTTTCTCCACATCTCTCTATTTCTCTGTAGTTTCTCATATTCCAGGTTACAGAAAACACTGTGTCTGTCTGTTTTAGTTAGGAGTACTGGTAAACAAACCACTAAACCTCTGATGTGTTCTTCTGTCTTTGATTCTCGTGGGGAATTAGCTGGAGTAAACCCGGTCTAGTCAACCGCTGAACCTTCTTCCTGTATCTTTTTTCCATTGAAGTCTTATAATCTGATAAACGGCAACATTATTAATTTCTTCAACATTTCCTCTCTAGATTACGGCGACAACCCTGACAGCATCTCTAAAATAATTACCGGTGAGATTCTGACATTTCCAAGAGTATCTCCACTAACTAATTAACTAACTAACTAGTCTGTTAAACGTTCTGCTTCTAATCATCTTACAGAGGGAACCAGAAGAGTTCCTGGAAGAAGAGTGACAGGTAAATGATTTATTAAATCATTCACACATTTGTTTGTGTTAGCTGCTGCTTTAACTAGTCCTGATTAACATGGTTAGTTGGTCTACTAGGTGGCACGGTATGAAATATTTAAGACTTTTGGATTGCATTTATTTTGGGGATTATATTGAAAGCCTACAAACAACTTCCTATAGATTCACTGTGACCTCCTGTATCACAGGAACTCGTAGGGGAACCAGAATGGTCAGTGCGAGGAAGGAACATTAAGCACTGATAGAAAACCAGGCCTGAGCCATGAAAAGAGGTTTGAGGAGCAAATAATGTACTTCCTTCATTTTCTTGTGCAATGGTTCAGAACCTGCCGGGTTGGCGCTGAATTTAACACCCCGTAAGACATTAAAAAAATCCATATCAATCTTTCCTGTTTGTTTGGTTCCCCTAGAGATGAAAGAATGATTTGTGTTCAAGAACATTTGGTCAAAACAGGGATATTAAATCTTCCCCATTTGTGTATGTAAATATTTTTTCTTTTTTGTACGTTTGGTTCGAAGCTTCGGTGGCAGAAGAGTTCGTGAGTTAGTGGTCACAGGAGATTTTTGTTTATTAAACGATTAATGATTGTCAATGATTTGCTCAGCACATAAACACTACAGTAAGACATCCAGACTGAAAAAGCAGATTGAAAACTCAAATATTGCAATAAGACCCGTTTTGGTGGGGTTTATGGTTCACTGTCGCATGTACGATGATTTCATGGTGCTCATGTTTCAAAGGTGTGAAACTTTCAATAAAGACTGAAATTATATTTGCAATGTTCAGTTAAAATATCTTGTTTTTAGCTTGTTTTTCTGATTGGTGTGTGTATGTGTGTGTGTGTACGTGTGTGTGTGTGTACAAAACTTTTGAACAAAATTCATAACATGCTGCAACTCAGTTGCACCTCAGCTGGAACTCAGTTTTTGCTCTAGCGCTCCGTTTCAATAAATCTAAACAGGAACTGGCATCTTTCCCTTTGTTTTACAGTTTCCCTAATAAACATTTAGATGTGTAATGTGTTGGTGTGTGATGTTACTGAATCACTCACCACAGCCCATTATTTTATTATTACAAACTATTATATAACTAATATATACTGTTATAAAACCCTAACCCTACTGTAATAAAACTGTGTAACTAATTATAAACCACAGACAAAATAATAAACTAACTATAACCAACTACATCTTAAACCAAAGAGTCAAGAAGTGTTTCTGTTCAATCTAGGATGGACTAACCACAGTCTTTTAACTGTAAACATTATTCTTTGTTAAAACAACACTCTTCACTCATGGATTAATTGAATCGTTGACTTTATTCAGTGAACACATGGCATCTATTACACATACTATGTAACTGTATATTTACTGTATTCAGTGCCAGAGCAAGTTATGCTTCCTCAGCTGAATCTGGTTTTTATTTAAAGTTTCCCCCCTCACAACCTCATCAACATCTCATGCAGATCTCCACAGATGATGTTCCACTGAATCACCTCACAGAACTGACAGATGTGAACTGACACTAAAGGGACTGAACACATATCAGCTCTTTCTACCGCTGGTTATTTATTTGTGTAACTTCTCGCATCTTTAGTGGGAAAAACACTTTCCAATCTGTACTTTTAAGATTGTACGTTTGTCGTACGATTGTCGTTTTGTTGTTGTTGTGTGATATATGAGTCACGTCTGCTTCAGGAATTTCCCTATAGGATTAAAGATGTATCTAATCTTTCATTAATCACGGCAAGATCCGGTCAAGACACACGTTTAAAAAGACACAAAACTTCTCTGTGTTTTAGCTCATCACTCACTGACACTGAAACACACTGTATAAACCCTGTATCTTTCATCACAATACACATACAAAACACTGAACGTGCACTGCATGCGCCTGTTATACTGCCAACTGTGCAAACTTCTCTGTCTGTCTTGTCTGATCTGTCTCATCTTTCTGTCCGTCTGCTGTCTGATCTATCTCACTAAAATTCAACGTTCCTAAAACATTCAAAACATTTTTGAATGTTTTTGTTACTCAATGGAAACGTTAGGGAAACATTCCCACAACAAAATTGATAACTTGTGCGTTATATGCAAATGTGCATGTACAACGAACTCAGCTAAGAATGAAAAAATGGAGAACACATTTCAGACCTCAAGACTAAACCTGCTGCTGTCATTTTTATTTAAAGGTCATAATGGGACATTTGAAACAGGGGCCAGTGGGGACATGCATCTCTCTCCAGCATGCACATACAGTGCCCCTTGATTTCATGATAGTTCCCAGAACTGCAGTCACATTACTGGATGTAGATCAACAGTATCGCCCTGACAAGCTGTTTAGGTCACTTCACTTTAACTTCGATATCGTTTTGAATACTGATTTAAGAATGACAGTTGTGGATCATGTACCGATCTTTACTACACTCTTAAAAATAAAGGTTCTCAGCAGTGCCATAGAAGAACCATTTTTGGTTCCACAGAATACCATCCAGCCAAAGGTTCTTAAAAGAACCATTTCAGTACAAAGGCAAAAACAGTTCTTCTGTGGCATCATAAGGCAAGAGTGTATATACAAATTTTGTGCGAGTGTTTCCCACCCAACAAAGTCTTGCTTGGGCCAAACCTTCAGTGGCTTGTTCAGGCAAAGCACAAGGTACGAGGTTGGTGGGGGTGGGCTGATGTTAAACAATGTATCCAGAAATCTGAAATGACATGTTTTAATGCAAATGTACAGGCGTGATCATCCTTCAGTATGTGCAAATCTAGATGAAAATCTGGCCTCCGATTCTTTGGCAACTAGCAATATCAAACACAAAAACAAACAGCCGTGTTCAGCCGTGCCCAAGAGGCAAAGGTCACGACCCCAACACAAGAACTTTAAGACCCAGCACAGCAGACACTTAACAGACGGGCTAGGTGGAAACGTTAACAGCGTTTCACACATATTAAAACATCTGCTGTAGAGCACGAGCGGAAAGAGGCCGTCCAGTTGTACCTGCCAAAAAACGTCCAGACCTCGGTAATTATGTGACGTGAGATCTAAAGAGCTGCGCAGAACAGGAAGAAACGTTCCTGGATTTACTAACACACACAATGTTTGTAATGATTGTTGCGGTTTTGCTCTTTAGTTGGCTGTGCGTCCTGTCGTCCTACATTTAAACTATATATATATATATATATATAGTTATATATATATATATATAGTATATATATAACTATATATATATATAAATATCACGAGCGACTGAAATGAAACGTTTTCATATTCATAAAAACATTATAGCTCAATCTCTCTCGCTCGCCTTCGCTCTCTCACTTTATCCATCTTCCTCGTACTGTGTGATCCTCTGATAGCAGAAGGAAATGTGCTTTGTGTGTTTTGTGTGGAGTGTTTTTGGCTTATTGTGTTCCTGTAGCTCAGTTGGTAGAGCATTGCGTTAGCGGCGCAAAGGTTGTGGGTTTGATTTCCAGGAAACACAGATGTATTTTGTGAATGCACTGTAGACAGCTTGGGATAAAAGCAACTGCCAGATGCATAATAAAAGTAAAACTTTTGTGCCTGTACTATCACCGTAATACGTTTTATTTTCCTTCAGTTGGTTTGCTCTGTAAAACCACATTCTGAAACCTGTTATTGTACAAGACAGGAGGTAGAAGATTTGAAAATACTGAAAAGATTCAGGCCTCATCTTGACCAGCCTGAATCAAGAGCATAAACAGGATCATGCAAAACAGCAAACTCATAACAAAACAATACAAAAGATAAAAGAGCAGGCATGACTTTACTGCTATAGAATGGGGCAGTACACTGTAGTCTCAGATTTTGGTTACATTATCACCCTTCAAACGCTACTTGAAATGAACCAAACATTGGAATTAGGAACTTAGTCACATATTAAGTCAACACCATTTGTATTGCGATAATGGAGCAGCATCTGTGGTTACATAATCAGATTTGTCTACCTGCCAAATACCGGAGTGCAATAAATACACCGTACATCTGCAGATGTTCCTGTTTAGTTTTTCCTAATGAACAAAAGCCAAGCGGTTCAAGGTGGCTAAAATATGACTCAAGTCAACACAGATCTTCTGAGAATGTTAACTCTGTGTGCTAAATGGCTCTGCTTTTGGTGTAGACTACATTTTCTTCTGCTTGGCTGTATAGCAACATTGTATTCCATATTCTTCCCAAACAGTAGTCCAATATTTGACACTTTATACAAAGGTATATCAGAGTGGACCTCATGAGTGAACATTCAAAAACAAAATACATCAGAGCTGAACAGCTGCAGTTCTCCCTCAGGTCAATCACTGTCCCCTGACAGACTTCTGACAGCTGTCATGAGGTTCTGCACATATCTATCACATGCTGGAGAAAGCAAACACTGGCAGCAAAGACAATATTTTGTGATGACTCATTTCAAGGCTGAAGGTCTCCGTGATGACATCCAGAGCTTCAGTTATGGAGAGCAGATCTTCCAGCGCTAACTCAAAAACTGCTACACAGCTAACACTTTTATATCGTAAGCCACATACCTTAACATTTCCATTAGTAAAAAACAAACAAACTCAGGAACCAGTTCAGCTGGTTCTTTAAACCAGTTTAATAAGCCAGTTGACCCGGTTCACAGATGTAGATGAAACGGTTCAACTCAATAATTAAAAAAATTTCCCCTCTAGTTATGAAAGATCTGAGATATTTTTAGAGAACAATGACATAAATATTAACCTGTTCCTCATAGATATTACTTTTATTTTATTTGGTGTTATTTTAATAGTGTTTTTGGACATTTTGGAGCTTAAAGAACATGGTCATAATAACAATTCTTTGTGTTAAAGCTGCAATCTGTAACTTTTGCCTCTCTGTCGCCATCTCTGTTTAAAATATAAAAATGCAGCTTACTTTACGTACTTTTTCTTAAGTATGTTGAAATGCAATGAAGCAAAACAGTCAATTCCTGTGAAATCAGACCTGACAGCTCAAAGTATGAATCATTATTATAAACTGTTGTGGATCAGGATAAGAAGACCGTTTCGAATGCTGATCTGTGATGTGCTTGCTCAGTAACTGATGGTTGTTTATTTTTATATATTATATATATAACCAAAAAACGCTACAGATTGCAGCTTTAAAAAGTTTAGTTCCACAGCGGTAATGCACGCAGGTGTAGAATGACATGGTGGGTGAACCAGTTAAACGAATACACCTGCACTGCATAAGGGTTCCCTTAAAACCATTGCTCCACCATTATAGACCTGATTTTCAATGTCACTCATTAAATGACACGCTGGTTTTATTTATTTTTAGTTAGTTACGGCTTGAATTTACAACATGACAACTTGAATTATGCTTCGCTTTTCCATTCTGGTCCTGAAGGTTCCCAAGCTCTTGGAATTTCTCAACACATAATAAGTTACGTGGATATTCCTGTTTAAATCAAAATTTCAGCGTGTCACAGTTAGATTCATGAAGGTACGGAATTCTGAAGCATCTCCAGGAAGAATCATCTCGATTTATTTCACTAGTTTTATTATGATCTCTTATTTTGTTTGAGATCTTGTGTTTGTCTAAACAGCACAGATGCTTTCAATTAATTATACATATTTAAAAATTGTAGATTTAATGCCCGTTGTTGTTGTGACTATAAAAAACAACATTAATATTCATTATGATGTCATCAGTAAATCACCAGTAGACTTTTGTATGCAAATCTGAGCTTTTGGGTTTAAATGTCGCCATGAATGAGCACACGATCATCGAGTTTATAAATGATGTACGTTTCCCTGGATGCATTTGCACAAATCACAATTCCAACGAAGGGTTTTGTCGGAATTATGCAAAACCAGATTCTCGGATGTCATTGACTGTTCAGTGATGTCACGGTATGATTTCAAACGGAACGATTGTGATGAATAACGCAGACATATTTTTAAACACGTGAAAATAATAAGATGCTTGAACCGCACAAGACAGAGGAGAACTGCAACCAGATGTCATCTTGTGGCTTTCATTGATCAACAGTTTTGAAATGAAGACTTGCGGGACATGAATTGATAATAAATAATGTATTTTCCAGCATTTTGTTTAGCTAAACCTGAAATCTATAAAAACCGATGGGGATGAATGTGGTGTGATGGAAAAACTGATTTGCAGGCTATCAAAAGAAGACAGTTCATGCAGTTCCTAGCAGAAGTACAACAGGCTCAAACTGTAAGCAGATGCAGTTCATAATACACTGAAATGAAGTACATTTCCCCTCATGAACTGTGGTTTACTGACCGTTAATCCACTTTAAACTTGCATGGAAACATCTGAAGACAAACTCCAGACAGTTACAAGCAACTGGGAAGTATGGAAAGCTATTTAAAGAGACTATTTAATGTCTTTGCTTAAGCTTACAGTAAGCGCTCGATAAAAACACGTTTCTCTTGTTATTCTGCTCTGCTGTCTCAACAGAATAATCTCAGCATCTCAGTATTAACGGCTTCAGTCACAAAAGCTGAACTTTTGATTTAAATCCAAAGTCTAAATCAAGTGAAACCTCGGAGCAATTTCTTATGTTAATTTTACTGCCCGGTTTTGATTGTAATTGTGGCCGCTTTGACCTGAATGTGAGATCACAGAAAAAAACAGCCATTTTAAAGAACTTTTAAAGAGCAATTACTGTGTTATTTGTTTTATTCTGCTGTTCTAAACAGCTCTTCCTGAACTCTTGCTCCTCGCTGGCTTCGGCAGAGTGTTGGGAGAAGGGTTAAGGAACAGCTGAGTACATAGATGGGGTTCCCTGTGCTGTCTGAAGGCAGGTTTCCACCACAGAAAGTGTGTCGTGTGAGGGAGCGACCGCTGATGGTAAAAACAGAGCGCCGGTCCAGCTCTTTGTCCCTGCGCTCATCCAACATCAACTGCTTGAGAAATAATTATTATATAACACGCTTGATATTATATACTCGTGTTTATTTTGTGTTTAAATTCGATTCAGTTGAAAATTCAAATCAATTTGTTAAGCTTACAGATAAAACTATTTTTGATCTAATCATCGACAGTGGAAAGAAACCTTATACAGAACGCACGGCTGGTTTCTTAATTAATGACCCTCATGTCATTTCAAACCCATATGACTGTTTTTCTTCCATGGAACACAAATGGAAATGAGACGTCTGAGCTTCCGAAAGCACCAGCAAAAGTAGTCCGTACGACTTGTGATGAATTTTGTGCTTTCATCGTTCCCCAGAAAGGGAACAGAAAATTGCCAAAACAGTTGTCCTCTCTCCCTCATAGCTTGACTTTCACAATGAGATGCATGCCTGTAAAAGTATGAAATCATTTTAAACCACTACTGTTAAAATGACATCCGTTTGATTTACACGCAATATCAACAATTTAAGAATATTGTTGTAAGTCCCGAGTTGTCAAATGGCAAATCTCCAAATTCTTTGTATTCCTGGTATTCTTTGTTCCAGCATGATTCCTTTGAATATAACGCTGAGGGCATTCCATATCCGTGCCAGGAAGCTTACTGTTGTTTTACCGCACTGGCTGTACGCCAGAGATCTGTTACAGTGTGCGTTTAAGAAAATGTTGCCACATGTTTAGAACAAACTCACACTGGCCCAGTTCACGCAGATTTAGTGGCAAAAGATTCTGGTTAATCTTTTAGTCATGGACCAAATCCCAGTAACAAATACAGCGATTAAAGAGAGTCATGAAATGTAAAACATATTACAGTGTAACTGTATCACACTTGACTTTACACAAAGAAACGTTTGCATTCACTTTGAAATAAAAATGCTTTAAAATCTTGTGATGCTTTGAAAAGACTTACAAAACATACTGTACAACAGAGACTGTATACAGAAGTTCGAAGTCTTAAAATTTCAGATGAACTGATCTAAGACTATCAGTATAAAAACTCAACCTCTCGTTTAAAGCTGCAATCTGAAACTTTTTTCTGGTTAGAAATGAACAAAAATAAGTTATTGAGCAAGTACATGAGAGATCTAAATGGTCTTATTACCTCGTTTTGCAGCGGTAAGGTGATACTAATGATTTATAATTTGAGCTGTCGGGTTTGATTTCACAGGAAATGTCAGTTTGACTTGTGGTTATGTTATGTCTGTAAACAGAAAGAAGATCCAGCTACTAAATCACATGTGTGGTTGCTGGAATAGTGAAATGCTTGTAGCAGTTGTTTACAATTTTAACTTTTCATCCCGTTAAGAAAATAACTCCGTAAGGAAGCTGCAGTTTTGTGTTTTGAACAGAGATGGCAGAAGAGAGGCAAAAGTGTCAGACTGCAGCTTTGGGTTCAAGATGAAAGGAATGTGAAAAGTCTTCATTCTTTCACCATACAAAGGCATCTGAACGTTGTAGCACTGAGTCACAGGGCCTCTTATTAAAACGACCATATTTGTACAGTGTGCATGACTTTATCGAGTCATTTCACACAGGATATGTGTATATTGTGTTGGGTTAGTTGGCAGCTGTAACCCCAAATTCCCAAAACAACCAAAAATGCAGTGAGGTGTGTGTATGTACACTGTGTGTGTGTGTACGTACACAAACACACACACACACACACTTGTGTTTATGCCTTGTGGGAACTTTTATACTGTACAAACTGTATATTCTATCCCCTCACACAAGCCTTTCTGCTTTTTTTACATTTTAAGAAAAGCATAATTTAGTATGTTTCATAATCAGTTTCCCCCGTGTGGACCGCTGGCTTGTCCCCACAATGTAGGTGTGTGTAACTCTTACTATCCTCGTGGGGACATGTGCTCCCCACAGTGGTAGAGAAACATGTACACAGTGTGTGTGTGTGTGTGTGTGTGTGTCTGGGCAGAATTAGTCAGGACTTGATTCTAGTTGGGGGACCCTCTGTTAACCTGACGGTAATAATCTGTGTGGTTGATGGAAATCAGGTCCTTCTTACCTACAAGCTTTACATTAAACCACACTGTGTTCTTTATGTCTGCTACTAAAGTCAGAATCCACATATACTGCCCCCGATTCCCAAATCTCCAGAGAACTCTGCACACAGAACAGGGAAGCGTTGACTCTAGAGTTCTTGTGTTCATTTAAAAGAACAGGTTTTTGAAGGTCAGGTCGCATGTGTTATAGATTAAGAGTGAAATTAAAATAAAACATTTTTCACAAGAGACATCATTATAGTTGTTTGACTGTCCTGGCTGGGTTGGGTGGTGTGTTGAACAATGTGCCCCTTTGAAAAGATGGACGTCTGGATCAATTAAAGAGTCACACAACTTGTTAAAAATGTTACTAGTTTTTTTTTGCATCTCATCAAATTTAACAACAAATGCACTAAAAAGACAGTGCCTAACAATATAGGGTTATAAGAACGTTTGCATAACGGTTTGTTTAAATAACATGAACATTATAACATTGTGTTTTAAGATAACATTATGAATTCTCTTCTAACATTCTGAAAATGTTCCACTACAACTTAAGAATAATAATGTTTTTGATATAAGATATATACAGTTAAACAGTCTCCTGACTGCAAGAACTTTTTTAAACTAAAATTTTTAAACGTTTAGCCATGGTTCTGAGAACGTTCCCTGTTAGCTGGGACACCCTCTCAGATTTCCAGTCAAAACATGCGAGGAGCCATAACAAACCATGTGTATTCACTAAAAAGACAATGAGAGAAATAGCAGAAAAACAGGGTCAACTACAATGACCCGACACACAATTCTCTGTAGCTCTAGGGTTCACGAGTGTTGAGCAATACATTGTTAATCTGGAACCTCTTCAGAAGTTCTTTTGCTTGTCACATAATCTCTTCCAGCTGTTTAAATGATTTTATGGCCCAGACTCCACCCCTTAATAGCACATTTCTCATCATTTAAAAATGAAAGCTATCATTATTATGGTACAGTGACATGTTTTGAAGGCTATATTTTAAACATCAAGCCTCCAGTTAAACATCATTATTTCAACACAGTATCTCCTCCACGTCTTGTACAGCAGACGCGTCTGCACGCTCTGGGTGTGTGACTCAATCATACGTCGCTTACATTAGATTTTGTTTTTTTATTTCATACATACTTATAAGTAATAAGATCATCAAAACGAACATTCTGTTCTTTTCTCATTCCGCCGCTGTTACAAAATATTGGACATAATAATTATCACATCGGCACATATGTGTCACTTCTACATAGCTGAGGTTAAATATGATCCAGAAACGTTATGATCCACAGAACTGCATGTGCCGTTTGTTTATAATATCCACCAATATAACCTGAGTCCCTGTTGTCCAACAGCGCCACCTAACGACCTGCGGGATCATTACACTCTCCACAGCCTGTTCCATAACAGACGATGAGGTTTGATTTATGAATCAACCTCTTGTTACAGATAAATCGTGAAATTAACTAAAACAAAAGTAAAAATAAATTAAAGGTTCCTTTAACTTCTGTTGTGTTTTTATCTTTACTGTAAATCCCTTTAGATTAGTTTAGATTAGATTAGTTTAGAACAGAAACCACATTCACAAAAACCTATTCACCAGTTTCTGCCTTATGAATTTGTACCTGATACGCGTTTAATATGAAGAACATATACAGTATTTCTAAAGGCGTGGCCTTCTTTGACCTTTATCTGGTGTCAGTTTCCTGGATAGAGGAAAGAGACATTAAATCCAGCCATGAAGAAATCAGACGAATCTTTACAAGGAATTTGAGCGATCTTTCTCACATTCCTCATGCAGCTTCAGGTCCAGCAGCTAACAATTTACAGCCGCGTCTACACTATAAAACGAATATTAAATATAAATGCATTTAAGACTTGAATGCTTTTATAACTTAGATCTATTTGGAATTTGAATGAAACCGAAAAAAGAACCGTGATGCAATGTTAATGCAATGTTGGCAAGCCCAGTGGTCAGTATGGTCCATATGGTTTCCATCCGATCCAGATCTACAGCACAGCACTGTGTGTAAATCTGTGTAAATATACCTTTAAACCCTAAGCAGCCCGTTTAATACAGAAATTCAGAGGCCAAGCGTGACCCGCACGGTCCTCCACAAGTCACGGAGCGCAAAACTTGCATGACCTCATCATCTTTACCGAGAACATGTGTGAAGTGACAGCGGGTTTAATAATGAATGCTTGTTTTATAAACACTGCTCTGACAGACAGTATGCACAGATTTATGATACAATAACCGTCTCTTTCCTCAGGGATGTCATGTGAATTTCTTCTTTATGTATCGTACATGCCTGTGATACAAACCGTATGCTTTAGTTTAGTTTGACATGTGCTGAGGTCATGCTTACAGTGATGTTGTCCTTATAGATTCTTTAGCTCTATTTTAATACACGTTTACATATATTTACATATCTGTCTGTTTCACAGACCATTGTGTAATTGCCGTGTGTGCCACGTGTGTACAAGCTGTTTTTGTCATATCTGTTGTTTGTTTGCGGTTCAGCTAGTTTTCAGATGCTGTTAATTCTAGGATCTGTCTGTCTAATATTTCAAAGCTTGTTGGCTCTTAGTTTCTCTACATCTGCTGACGGATGTTTCCTCACATTTTAACTCACCACCTGTATCATGTGTTTTGTGTACTGTACACTAGACAGATTCAAGCGCTTCTGCTACAGCTGGAGGTGAACGTTTAAAGACACAGCGCCCTCTGCCGATCTGCTGGCGGAAGTGTTTAGGTGGCGCTTAATTCAGTGAAGGTTTTGAATACAAATTTAAACAAAACCAGCTTTTATCCATTGATCTAAATTAACTATAAGAGAGAGACGATGTGCTTTAAAAATGTATAGCAATTTCAAAGAACTACAGATATTGCTGAGGCTATAATATAAGAACCTTCTTAAATTAATTGCCAACCATATAATGTACAAAAGCGTTGTGTTGATCTACAGCTATTACCATGTCACATGGAAATGTAAGGGTTGTTTATATCTGGATATGAGGCCACTTGTCCGTCTAATTAAATGTTGATGTCAAGTACACAAAAAAATACATTTGTTTGTCAAAACACTTCTTGTCACCAGCGATGCACCTGTACGGTAAACAGCAGCAACCAATCGAAGACGTTGGTCAGTAACACGTGACTCCACCCGGAAGCGCATGTGGAGCGGAGGCTCTATGGGCTTCATGTGTCGTGTAATAGACACTCAGCTGTCAGACAGTGTGTGTGTTCAGACAGCCCGGAATACAGCAGAGGACACACATTCATCTCCATAAACTTCACTGTTCACATCTTCTGGTGAGTTACGCAGCAGTTGTTTTATTAAACGCTCTGAAACTAACCGCGTAAGATGTTGACGTTTATATTTGAGCGTTTTTCAAATGCATGTCATCCAGCGACGATGTCATTTGCTTTAGTTTGTGGTGGTTAAACATTTAACAAGATACTTCTGGTCCCGATTAAACTGTCGATAAGTTTTTACTGTAAGATGGTACAGTGTGTTTACAGGTGTGTTGTTTATAAACAAGACGAGGTTAGTGTAAAGCAGTAATTATAGTGATGATGGGTCTGGAAATGTGCTTATAAAAACTATTTATCTTTCATTTAATAAACAGAAGATCAGCTGATAAAGTGATGCTGTGGATTTAGCTAAAAATGGTACGAAGGTATTGAATGATTATTATATTAATATATCATCGTATTTACATTGCACTCCAAGAAAATACAACGAAAGCAGCGTGTTACACGGAAAACCAAGTTTTTATTCTGTGTGCATATATTAGCAAAACAGAAAGTACACACTCCACTCATTATTCCATAGACACAATGTCTTTGTAGTCTTTGACAAGATTACTTCAAATCTTGTCATATATTTTTTGTCAACCTGTGGTGTGTGGGATAGAGATTTAAATAGGCTTGTGTGGGGTTATAATAAACCACACAGAGTTGACAACATTCTCCACTTGTTCTCATTTCAGGCATGGAGCAAGCTAAACAAGAGGCGTTTGATCAAGCCCGACAGCAGGTGATTAAAGATGGCTACCAGAGGGCATTTGAGAACATCAATGAAGGTCTTAGTGCAGATGAGGCAGGGAAGATGGCAGAGGCATTAAAACTGTACCAGCAGGGACGACAGCACCTCCTCAGGGCTCTGAGCGTGCCCACTCAGGGCGAGGAGTGTGTGGGTCCCTGCTGGGAGGAAGCTAGACAGATGCAGTGTAAGATGCAAGAGACCCTTAACAATATAACCACCCGTCTAGCTATGCTGGAGACCACCCAGGACCCCTCAGCCGAGACCATCTCCAGCACAACCCCTCTGAAGCTTTACCCTGATGTCCCAAAATCTAAACCAGAGAGGCCAGGTCCACCACAGGTGAATGTTTCCAGCGGTGGGGCTGCGGGTGGGCTTCGGTCAGGGGTTCGAGGCCCCACCCTCGTCTCCCCCACAGCACAACACAACATTCTAAGTGACCAGCCCCCTGTTTACACCCCGCAAGCTGCTGATGGACACCTGACCATTTCATATGGTACTAACTCGGGTGAGCTTTCCCTCCTGGGCGAGCAGTTCTACAGCAACATGTCTAGCTCCACACCTTCACCTCTCGGAGAAGACGGAGAGGAGATCTTTTTCCTTCCTCAAGGGGTGCAGATCTTTTTTGTTACCCCTGAAGGGCAAGTTAGCGCCCCCTCTTACCCAGGGTACCTGCGCATTGTGAAGTTCATCAGTGAGTGCTCGGAGTTTGTTCCAAACAGGCCACCTGGTTTCCTGCAGGTAAGAAATTACTTTTTGATTTTGTGGTTATAGGAAAATTATATAATCTCACATTTCGATATGTCTACTGTTGTCAGGTTTTACAGCTACATCTACAGTATATACACCATAGTTTGTTATATAGTGTCAGGGTGCCAAATCCCAAAATGTGTCTTACGCCCATAGAGGCAAACTGTGCCAGGCATTTAGTAAGATCAGTCTGGGGAGGTTTATTGGTGTCCTGTAACCTACTTTCACAACCTTTGTCTAGCTCTGAAACTCCTGGCACATTTGGGATGGTGTTGTCTTTAAAGAGGCCTGTTTCATCCCCCGTGTTCCAGTAGAGTCATGTGACTGTAGGCTCACTGCTTTAATTCGATAAGCTTTCACTGAGTGATGTCATTCCAGGAAATTCCCAGTTGTCTGTCTGTCCTCTGTTACGGAATGATTTGTTGATCAGCTTTATGACCTCGTGAAAGGAATTTGTTTGTGCTTTTACAACACAGATATGCTGTTGATTTGTGATCATGTCCAATAATATTTTGACGGTTTTGGTTGTTTAATGTAAACAGACGATTATGGAATCATCACAGGATGATGTTGAGTCATAATCAATATGGAAGATTTGCGTGACTTTTGGACCTTCTAAGGGTGTAAGGACAATTACATAAAAAATTATACATTCTATAATGTCTCTATTCTGACAGTGGGGTTATGGGGTACAGTAGCTGTGTCATCATACTGGATACAGAACCTCCAGTTGGTGTGCTTTCTTTATTTGACTGTAATCCAATTGAATGCGTACAGTCATGAGAGTGGGATGAAGGTTATTTGGATCCGTGTCCACCATCACCCGGTCACATGTCTCAACTCTGGGAGGAATTCCAGACAGACCTTGTATTCAGATTCCCTATCAGAAATCCACAGCGAATGTTTGCTTTTAACCTTTTCACCAAATACCAAGTTAATCCATTACATATTTCATACCCATAATTATCAAATGACCTTTTTTAGATTGTGATATTCTGATTCATGTGATGTTTTTTTTATTTATAAATCCCTGCAGGGGCTTTGATGAAAATCTCTTGTGTTTCACAATTATTCTGCATATTTTGCTTGTTGTCACAATAAAACTATAATAACCTATTTTTTTAAAAGTCATGTTACAGTTGCCAGGATGTTTGGATGTTGTGGGTGGTTGTCAAGGCGTTGCTATGTGGCTGTTAAGATGTTTTCAGTGTTTTTGACTGTATTGCTATATGGTTGCTAAGGTATTCTGGATGGTTGCTAGGTGGTTGTCCCTACACAAATGGCTTTGTGTACCAATGACTAATGTCATGGCCTGCCCTTCATGATGGAATCATGAACTGATGCAGATCCTTCAGGCTGAAATTAAGAACATGTCGGATCTTCGACAGGCTACAGTCAAGGTTTCATATATTTTGGTTTCAGGTTTGTGACTGGCTGTACCCCCTGATGGCCTCGAATTCTCCAGTCCTGCTCTGCAACACAGGGGTCTATATGTTCCCAGACATGATGGCTCACACCCCGGGCTCTTACGTGGGGGTGGTCCTCTCCTCTGAACTTTCTCAGACTGAGCGTGAGCTCTTCCAAGACCTTCTGTCTCAGATGACAGACCTGCGTGTTCAGGTGAGCTGCCCTGTGTCGCATGCAGGTCAGAGCAGGTGTGGCAGATCGACCTTGTCTTACACTGTCTCTCTCTCTCTCTCTCTCTCTGCTACCTGAATATTAATTCCAGTGTCTCGCTTGCAGCTGCATCTGTGTGGTATTTTTTTAGCGACAGACTAACATGTCACATAATTTAGATGCATGATGTTCACGTACTGTAACTAAAATAAATAAAAATATGTCATGTGTGGAAAGCGCAGGACCGTAGAGTATTCATCCAATCAGAATGTTGCCTGTCAAACTACATATTTGCATATCTCACCACATGTGTTGGAGGAGGCGTGGCTTTCAACAAAGCTCCAAGGGAGGGTGGGATCTTGTCCTTTCAAAGCCAGCTTGCTAATGCAGGTCTCTCTGAAATAGCTTCTGTACGTTTAAGAAATACTGCGAGACAGCAGTAAAAATTCCCTTTACTGAGATGAAAACTGTCGTTTATAACCAAACAATGTTTTCTACTTGATTTGAAATGCAATAAGTGAAATATATATTGATTCTATGAGTTTAAACCAGACTAGTTTGGTTTGTTGGTCTTAGCTGGTTTAGATTAGTCTTACTAAAGACTTAAAACCATGATTTTAAAACTGACCAGACTGGGAGATCAGCTTAGACTGGCAAAGCAGCTTAAGCATGTTTAAGCTTTCTACATTCAGAGAACAGCTGCTGCTGGGCTGGGACCCAAGTGTCGCTGTTTTGTGTTAAGGAGGGGCAACAACAAACGCCCCTATTGTTGTGAAAATAACCGGTTGTTGTACCAGACCCTACTGAATCACTGACTCAGGAACAGTGTTTAGAGACAACAAAGATTGTTTGGGGCTCAAAGGGAAACATCTAGAAATTCAGGCTTTCAACATTCTCTAACTCCTCAATCTATCCCGATACTGCCTCATGTTCCTGTGCTCGTCCTTAAGCCAAAATGTGCTTTGAGTAACCGCTTGAGCCTGGTCCTCTACATTCTTAATGATGCTGTGTTTTGACTGCTGCCCACTATCCCGTGTCCCCAAGGCATCAGATGATGCAACAGATACCATTAATCTGGGCCAGAAGGTGCCATTGGGGCCAGCTGAAGCGGCGCCCCCTGCTGCCGAGGAGGACACAGAACTGCCTGAATGGAGTGAGAAGGCAGCACATGGAATCATGACAGGTAAGGGATTGTGTCTGAAGTATGACAACAACAAACATTAATCATGGAAAAATGTGTTACTGTAATTACAGTATTACAGTACGTTTATTTGTTAAAGTGATTTACAGCACATTCCTGGTATGCATTTGATCATATGATACGTGGGATTGAACCCCCAGGCTTGGTGTTGCAAGCATCTTGCTTAACCACAGGAACACCCTTTACTTTTGTATCTGTATTGACAGGAGCCTCATGGCTGAGCTGGGGGCTGGTTAAGGGGGCGGAGTACACAGGAAAAGCCATTCATAAAGGTGCGTCCAAACTACGAGAGCACATCACCCCAGAGGACAAACCGGCTTATGTCAGTCCAGCCGTGACCAAGAGCCTCCACAGAGCCAAACAGGCCACGGGAGGGGCAGTGAAGGTCAGCCAGTTCCTTGGTAAGACTTTCCGCCTTTCAGTTTTTGTTTGTGATTCCTTATTTTTCGATGTACTGTTACTGACAGGAACTCGAAACATCACATTGTTTAAATAGTTTCTTCTTTCGTTGAATATGTGAGACACGTCGTTGACCGTTGTGCGTTCATGTTCCACGCTGTTGCAGTGGATGGCGTGTGCGCAGTCGCCGGACACGTCGGCCGAGAGTTGGCGCCTCACGTGAGGAAGCACGGAGAAAAACTCATCCCCGAGTCTGTGAAGACAGACAAAGATGGCCGCTCCAATGTTGATGGTGCCATGGTGGTCGCAGCCAGTGGAGTTCAGGGTAAAATGATTTACACCAGAAATCGCCTTCGTCGTTCATCTGTTAAAACTATTCTCTGCTGTTTTTGATCACATTCTTCACATTTACCTGCATTTCCTGTATGTGTCTGTTCTTGGGGACTCCTTCCTGCCAAGTCTGCATAAAAGAAACAGGGGTTAGGGTTAACCTAAACCCACCTTAACCTAATCCTAACATTATTGATTAGGTGGTTAGCCTGATTCCTAAGTCTTTAGACATACAGACGTTTCCATGAAGAAAACCGACGAGTGTCAATGATCTTTGGATGTTTGATTTATTCTGTCAGTTGCACTGAAATGAAATCAAATCACATGTGCAGGATTTGCAACCATGTGGACTGGACTGGAGGTTGCTGCGAAAAACATCACAAAGAGTGTCGCTACGGAGACGGTAACCACGGTGAAACACAAGTAAGTGACCTCAGATCTTCTCCACTGCTGTAATGATGATCAAACCAATGTCATCATGTTCTCTCCGCCTGTTAATGCACACAAACAACACAAACCTGCACTCACACAGATTCACTGCACATATGTGTTTGCAGGTATAGAGGTCTAGAGAACATTTCAGACCCTCCAAATGACCCCCTTTCCCCTTCAGATGAGTCTTAATTAATGCCGGAAAGCATGACTGTGTGGGACTGAGTGTCAGTGCTAATGATTTCTTGTGATGAATGATAAGATGCCTTCATTTTTTTAACGTAATGGATACATTAGGTGAACATTCTCACAACCTAAAATTGTTAGCCTGGTTTGGACCCCACTGGTCTATCTGGGCTAAAATCCTTCTGTTGTTTTTGCTTTGCAATAACATTTGACATGATCTCTGCATGACTCTCTGCATGAGTGTTTAACTGCTTTGCTCTGAGAATTCTCCTAAAACTCCATCACCTCTGTATCTCCCATCACCCCCCCTCACTCACTCAATCTGGGTGATCTGTAATCAAGGTACGGGGCCGACGTGGGCCAGGCCACTGATCATGCTTTCAACTCAGCCATGAATGTGGGCGCCACCGCCTTCAACATCGACAACCTGGGAATCAAGGCAATGGTCAAGAAGACAGGCAAAGAGACGGCCCACGCCATTCTGGCAGACTATAAAGTGAAAGAGCCAGGCAGTGAAGCTGAAAAACATAAGGATCAAAAATAGTCCGGACCTCTTTTCTTTCTGGTGTCCGTTTTAAGAGCAAACAAAAGGTCCTGCTTTCACCAATCAGGGACGAACTGGATGAATCCGTTTGATGTTATTGGTTTGTGTGACTGACAGACTTGAACTGAAAGGATTAATGAGACCACAGTAGCTACTACACTAAGTACACTAAACACGTACTGCTAACTGCAGTACTGCTGATGCACTGCATACTTCATTTAGTGTACCGCAGTGTAAGTGCACTATAAAGATTTGACTGACGGCCGCTGACTGCCAGACGGTCTTTCTGATCCTGCCTTACATTTTACCAGCACTGTACCCTTTAAATCTTAGCATGCTGCAAACCAGTCGCCATTTAGTTAATATAGTTACTATTAAAGCCTTAATAATTACGAACGTTTTGTTTCCTAAAAATGGATTGTGAACCAAAGGTGTACTCTCGTTTCCGTAGAGCCTTAACACATATAATATTCTTGTATTTAATATTAATATAATGCGCATATATATATCTCTGTGTTGTTGTGATCTTATATCTCTGTTTAAGAAATGCTTTATAGATGTTTTCTCTCTGCAGTTCACTCTCGGTACCTTCACAAAGTTGTTGTTTAGTTTTAAAGACATTAAAAAGCACCTGTGATGAACAGACATAAACGTTCAAATGAAGGCTGTGTGCTGGGATTTCCCTGTGCATAATTTGTGCAATAACTGAGGTGAGATATTGTAACGTACAATTCCGGTTTGGGAACGTTTAAAAATATAATATTTTGATAATATTTGAAATGAAAGCGACACGTATTTCAATTAGACTGTAACACACTGTGTATGTGTGTGTGTGTGTGTGTGTGACATAACATTTCTCTGTAATTGTTAACAGCAGGAAACATCCGTCTGCATATCGTCAGTTCTTTCTGCGGTTTATATCTCGTGTGAATGTGCTGACACTGTTCAACTACTAAGATTAAACAAACATAAAAATAAACGAGTCATTAAACAAGTAATAACTGGTTAATGTCAGAATTGAATAACCTGTTGTTTTTCTGACAAAAACAATAAATTATATATTTAAAACATGTTGTTGTGAGCTTGGGTTTATGTGCAGTAAGATATTTAAAAAAAGGGTTGCAATAAAAATAGCTAGTAAATGACTAGATATAAACCCAGCTTGCCCTCCGTGAACGTAAGAACTGTATATACAGTAACGGGTTATGCATTACTGCGCTCTTTAGATCAAATGCAATTGAGGTGTAGTGCTGCCATCTAGTGCTGCCATACTGTAACTACAAACAGATCTTATAATATTAGCAGGTTTCTGTGGAAACAAAATGTTGAAACGTACAAGTTTAAGGGCTTCGAAATATGTATTTTCAGGGCCCTCAGATCTTGAAATGATTAATTTTACATTTTAAAGTGTTTATAGTTTAGAAAACTTTAGTATATGTGTAAGACCTTGAGATATAAATGTTGCAAAAAGGTTCATATTCAACGTATATGTAATGTTTAGATGTTCTGACACGAGTGTTTGAGTGATGGCTGAATTATAAGATTTAAGTCTATATATGAATTCACGTTTTTTCCCCATATGCACAACACAGATATACCTGCTGAAAAAGTCACGTGCAGATTTTGACCCAGTCAGTTCAGTTCAGTTTGCGTGCCTAACGTTTTGTTAATAACATTTGCTATTATTTTTGTTATTGTAATTATTAGTAGTAAAAGGCAGCGAATATCTTAGTAATATCTTGGTAAAATAGAAATCAGTTTGAGATGGATTTGAAATAAAATTATGTACAGAAAATACGAACACAAAGAAATTAAAGAAAAAAAACGTATGAAATAATCGCCAGTGGATTATTTCGATAGATGGCCATTTAAATAGACTGTACTGACCTGAGATCTGCGCTTCACAGTCCCCTCCCCACCCCCCAGCATCATCCGTCACCTACAATGTGAGACCGCCTAGGTAGGCAGCCAGCTAGGATTTAAAACACAGCCCTGGTGTGTCTTCATTCATTCAGGGAGGGATGGCTTTCTGCAGGGATACGACAAAGGCTTTGCGTTGAAATGAGGGATGGTCTGATGTAAATAGCTGACGGATAGCTGCAGCCCATCCTCCCCACACAGCATCACTGGAGTGGGACCAGATCTCACAAAGAAGCGCTCAACCTCCACCGGCGTCCTCTGGAGGAGATGACAGGCCGTTAGATTGTGTGCTTTCGTATCCACTGCGGTCATCTGGCTCATAAACGCGCAAAAGTAAGACAAATGTGTTTATTTGACGCAAGGTGCACCATGCGAGAGCTGCGCAATTATATTTATCACTGTATTAATAACATTTTTAATCGCCTAGATAAATGAGGACAGGTGTGTATTCTTCACTGTGGTATTTTATTTGGGCGTGTTTAACTTGTATAATAATCTGAGACACGAATTGGGATATTTGACTGTCAGTATATGCTTGCCAAGAGCGTTATATAGCCTATATGAACACCCTGCAATATACTTTAATACATGATGACACTAGCAGTATCGCAAATATCGCAACGTGACTTTTTTCCACATGCGTTTCCGAAAGATTCAGTCTGGTGGTAAAATGGAACTGGAGCATTTCGACGAACGAGACAAAGCACAAAGATCCAGCCGCGCGGGTTCACGTGGGAACGGCCTGCCCAGCCCCACGCACAGCGCGCACTGTAGCCTGTACCGCACCCGGACCCTGCAGGCTCTCAGCTCGGAGAAGAAAGCCAAGAAGGTCCGGTTCTACCGCAACGGAGACCGCTACTTCAAAGGGATCGTGTACGCCATCTCCAACGACAGGTTCGGATCTCTGGATGCTCTGCTCGCGGACCTCACCCGCTCCCTGTCGGATAATGTTACCCTGCCTCAGGGTGTCCGGACCATTTACTCCATGGATGGGTCCAGGATCGCCAGCATGGAGCAGCTGGTGGAAGGTGAGGACGGATGTTTATAGAGTAATCGATATGTTCTGTATCTTGATGCGACCACATGAGGTCCTGACGCAGAGGTCACGCAGAGTACGTGTTGATCTCTGTTCTGTATAATTATGTCTGCATTATGAAAAACCCCTTACAACTCATTAAATGAATCAGAAAGATAAACACATGATTTATCATTTAAATGCATTCATTATTCTTGTATACATACAGATGATATATAGATGGTAATTCATGCAGGTCCCTTCAGTTTTCAGTGCCTTTGAGTGGATACATTAAGATGACCTCTGTCATTTGTAATAGATACGGAGGGCAGGAGCATTTTAAAACACTCATTAATGTTTTACATGTTTTGCATCCTGTGTCACTCCCTTTAAACAATAAATCAAACATTAGTGAGCTGAACTCATTCAATATACGTTTCTATTTCACTGTAACTGTGTTCGATGACTCGGGGTTTAGTGTAAATGAGATGCAGAGGGTCAGTGCCAGCTGCGTTCTGTTGTGTTGATGTACCAATTCATAGAATCTCATGGCTAATGGAACTGGAAGCCATTTTGCTTGTTTATGTATGTGTTACAGGGGACAGTTATGTGTGTGGATCCATTGAGCCCTTTAAACAAATGGAGTACATCAGGAACGTCAACCCCAACTGGTCGGTAAACGTCAGGACCAGCGCGTCCGCCCAGTCACCCACCTCTCTGGGTAGCGCCAAGTCTGGCTCTGTAGAAATCATGGACAACAAGGATTTCATCCGGCCCAAACTGGTGACCATTATCCGCAGTGGTGTGAAGCCTCGGAAGGCCGTGCGGATCCTGCTGAACAAGAAGACGGCCCACTCGTTTGAGCAGGTTCTGACGGACATCACCGATGCCATCAAACTGGACTCGGGGGCGGTCAAGAGGTTATACACAGTGAATGGTAAACTGGTAGGTTCATTTTTACCAGCTTCCTGTAAATGATTGTACGGTCGGTTTGAATTGACTTGGTAATATGGCAACACTGATATTTAGCCCTGTGCTTGTTCCGTCTAATATATGAAAGAAAACATATTTAACCGTATTAAACCTTTCTTGTAAATGCATTTTAAAGTATAAATTAGACAGCAAATTCCACTAACTTCAACAAAACTCATTAATATTTGCTAGCATCATCATTTCACATCTCACAGATTCAGCACCACAGTTGCCCCATTTCAGCCAAAAAACATCATTCAGATAACGTGATTCTAACAAAGCCATAACGTTAATCCAATGTCTAAAAAATTGACGTTTTGAACGTTCCCAGAACGTTTTTAACGTTTTTGTTGTTTAAAGGAAGCATTTGGGAAACGTACTTACAACCTATAATTGTTAGCTGGCGTGTGTTAAGCTGTGTTTCAGAGGCTCTGGGTGGCATCGGTGAGCACACACTGCTTGTGTTTTACCTCACTGAGTGTCATACCAGATCGATGCTCTGTGGGTCATGCTGGGACATGTGGCAGTTCGCTGGTCTGTTGCTGGGAGGAAATCAATGCTGTCTGTTACTGTTTGATTTTGCGCTGGTGAATGTGTAGATCTGGTTTGGTTTATGGCAGGAATATTGAAGTTTAAATAATGACTTCTACATGAATATTATAACGGTGAGCTATTGTTCTGCTGGCTGTGTTTGAACTGTGTTTGCCCCCCCATCAGTATAAAGTCTCAGTGGGGGGGGGGGCTGAATTAAAGCACATACAGTGTAGCAGAGGGGAGACCTCAATGAAATGTGCATTAAAGTGACTAATCTATGATGACTGTAAAATTGTGTTTATTCAAAATAAACAGATTAAAAGCAAATACTTTTACTACGATAGGAACGTTCATCTAATTTTCTCCCTCCAACTAGCCCCACGACCTCAGAACCCAGACGGAACTATTTCCAGCAAACATGCTAATGTGTTTATCCAAACAAAATCCTTCCTGCTGAAACAGTAGACAGCCGGCATGCAGGCGAGCAGCGAGTGTGAGAGCTTTACTCCAAGTGTAATGAAAATTTGGGGCATTACGGCTCAACACTCGTTTAGAATGCATGACGGCTCGTTGTTTTTAGTATGTTGGGTAAGATAATAGGATACAATGTGCTGTCATTACCGGCGTTAGAATGTCTCGGTTTGTCAATATTTATATGGTAGAGGCTTTTAAATGCGTTTTGTCTACTGTGGATCAATATATGGAGCAGCTCGTCCGCTAAACGTGGGTTTAAAGCAACAAAACAACTTTGTTCTGTCGCGACAAGCTCGCTGAAGTTACTGTACTCATACCTTTAACACAACCCTTAAAAAACCCATGAATTATTCATGAGCATCAATTCACAACGCCTGGATTATTCAGGAGACAAATAGCCTCATGAAATATGAAGAGACAGAAAGCAGCCAGGCGCGGATGCTTTGACCTGACACGCTAGCTTCAGAATGGACACCCTTTATAAATGACACTTAACACGCAGGTCATTTGAATATTAAATTAGACGTTATGCTTCGTGGTTTATTTGGCGCTTTGGTTAAGTCACACACGACAGTTTAAAACCTCGGGGGCTTTAATAGACGGCTGTCTAGCATCTTTTGCATCACTGATCTGTGGATAAATGTTGGTAATGGCTCTGCAGCCGTAGGGCAGCTTTGGTGTGTCTGGGAGGAAGCTGCAGTATCAGCTTCCTGTCATTCAGGAGATAAACCTGCAGGAGATGCTCATCAGCTCATTAACATGCAGCTCCTGATCATTGCAGTTAGAGACGTTCAGAGGAGCTCGAAGCTCTGTGTCGCTCTGATTTATTTATGACAGCACCTCACACATGATGCATACAGTGGAATATTTCTCCTGGATAATCCGTTCCCAAATTGAATCAAGAAAAATCCATTAGCAACTTGAGCAACTTGACGAAGTCTTGAGTCAGCTGACATCCCCGTATATTACTATACCATTTCATTTAGAAAATGGTTTTGCAATTTTTTAAGAGGTCTAAGGTCTTGTCTAAAGAATTGGAGGACATTGTATCTTGGCATCTTTTCTCTTGCATACAATTTGCTTCATGGACAGAGCGAGTTTTAATCCCAACTTCTAGCAAAAACTAAAAAAAGAGAGTTTTGAACTAAAACTTTAAAAATAGCATTTTTAACATTTCTGTTATTTAATGGAAACGTTATGGCAACATTCTTATAACCTCAAATTGTTAGGTGAATCAAATTACAATGTTGTTTTTGTATGCAGACCTAGTAAAAAAGTGTAAATTAGTACATTAGGAACAATCAGAGACATTTCCTGGCTGCTAAGCCCCGCCCCTTTTTAAGATTCTACCGATTTATTCTATGTAGATCATAAAATCTTTGTACTGATGGTCACAGTGAACTGATGAACTAATACTGACACCACGCGGTGATCAGGTGACATAGCAGCGTTGTACCCAAGTTACACTGTTGTCCTCTGTGACGTTAGTGGTACATTTGCACTGGTGTGGAAGTTTTAGGTCATTTTTGCCACTTGATTGAATCTCAGTTTGATTTTGGTGATGGCATCACTGTTGCTAAGGTAACTTCTCACTGGTGTGTGTGAATGATAGTTAGATGCTGAGCACAGCTGTGTTGCTCTCATGCAGACAGCTGTGTGATTCACTGAATCAGTGTGATGATTGAATAGTGACTTTAAAATGAAAATGTCAAATTAGCTTTCACACAAAGATTCATGTGAGCAGCATATGAGAACCGAATGCTTGACTTTAGATAAATGCATTATTTTTTTATAAAATTGATTTGAATGCCCGCAGTGCTCATTATTATCTCAGTGAGCATTGTGTTTTATTTTAGACATATTTTCAGATGTTTTTCAGATGTTTTTCAGTTAAGTAGTTCTGCTCACTGATTCAAAATGGCCTCTAGTTAAGTAAATATACACTACAGGTGACTGCAGTCCACAAGGAAAATGTGCTTTTGAACATTTTTCATACGTTATTTCATATTAATATTGTCATTATTATTATTATTAGGATATGAATGGCCCTAATATTTAGAAGATTTATGCTGAATTTGAACATTTAAATACACTGTTTGTGTGAAGGGTAAATTTGCCCGTGTTTGCAGGTCGCGTGTCTTCAGGATTTTTTCGGTGAGGATGATATTTTTATTGCCTGCGGGCCGGAGAAGTTCCGCTATCAGGACGACTTCCTGCTGGACGAGAGTGGTAAGATTACGATGCACAATCATGTCCATCTTCCTTCAAATAATGTCTGCCGTCGGTTTTCTGAGGATAAACGACTATTGTACTGCTAAAGCTCAGAGCTCCGTCTCGTAACTGCTCCTCTGCTGTATTAATATGTTGTTTAATGTGAACAGACCTAATACTTTTGGTTTGATAACCAGTCTGTCAGAGCTCCAGTGATCGGATCTTGAGACAGTGTTGTCCACACACGTGTCTCTCTGCAGTCTGTCTTAAAGACAGAGAGACCGTATGGCAGGTGACAATTATAGAGGAGAAACGAAGGGCCTGTGAGCCCTGAGGCTGAAGACATGCTGTGGGCAGATCAGACTCATCTCCACTGTGGGGGGCAGTTTAAACAGGACGGACCGCAGAGATCAGATGGTGTAGATTCTATATATGAAGAGTGTGAATAAATGGAGACTTGGAGAGAAAATCTGAAACCTAATTACATGAACATCAGCATGACGGTTATAAGGGAACTTACATGCATTTGCTGCAGTACATCGACCTTAATATTACAAAATACTCCAATATGTTAAATAATATCACACGTGGAATCTACAGCAGATCACAGATACAGGAGACAAATGAATGTTTATATCAAATGAAGACGAGACTCTTAATTCAGATGTTCGTGTGTCTCAGAGTGCAGGGTGGTGAAGTCTCAGTCTTACGGTCGCATGTCTTCCGTGCCGGGCCGCTGCTCTCCTCGCAGTGCTGGAGCCTCCAGAAGAAGCAAATCTCCAGCTTCCAGCAGCTCAGGTAGGAACTCATGAGGGAGATCACTCAGCTTTAAAACAGCTGCTGTGTCTGCTGAAGAACCTGCTGGTTTCTGAGGTGCTTTGATGGTCTACCTCATCTCTCCCCAGCTAACAGGCAACACTCTCACAATGTTGACTAACGTTCTCTCAAAGTGCTCTCAAAGTTCTCAAAAACATTCTTGCAGTAATGTTAGTAGAATGTCATTCATTATATCATGTATATAAAAACGTTATTCTCATGCTGTTGGTGAAAAGTTTGAATAACGTCCTTATAACAAGCAGTAAAATTAATGCAGCATCTAAAAATCTAGAAGTAGAACTTTCAAAATGCCATTTTTTATGTTTTTGTTACTTAATGGAAACATTAGGGAAATGTTCTTACAACCTAAAACTGTTAGCTGGGTCAGCCCAGACAAGCAGATGTTTACCAGGTTTAGCTAGCAGAAAAAAAGCCAGCCTCTTAAAGCAGAAAAAGCTGACCAGCGTAATCAGTTTGACTGGGCCGGGAGATCCGCTAAACCTTCTTAGGCTGAAGAAATCTGATTTGTTTTCCTGTCTGCTTGTCTCAATGTCTCTGCTTGTTGATTCTGACACACTGGCACATTTCTGCAGCGTTATGCTGCAGTACACGTTATGCATCCACTCTTAGCTGTGTTGTTGTAGTTTTGTGACACTTTGTACATGCAGTTCTCAGACACTCTGTTTCGATGCTGTGGTCACGCATCTGTCCTCTCGTCCATGTTTTACAAACACTCACCTCTCAAACATGATTGTTTGTATTTACAAAATCGCATCTATTGTGACTCGGCTTTATCATGTTTGTGTAATGAAGCGATAAATCACGAGTCATCATTTCCTGTCGTTAATGTTCCTGGCAAACAGCCGAGCAATCGTGAAGAGAAAGAACGTTTGAAAGAGAGGATCGTGAGACGGGCGAATCTCTACATCACATCTGTACTCGTGTCTTTGTGTCTGTGTGTTGCTTGAGGTACTTCAGAAAACGTCTTCAGACAACCACATCATTTGTTAAAGAATGATCTCTGCAGGATGTTTCCCATCAGATCTGGAGATCATTTGTAGTCACTCACAGAAACGGTGTATATTTTATAGCATATGTTGTATAATGACCTGAATTTATTCAGCTAACGGGACGGCTGGAAGTCAGCTCTCAACTCCACGGTCAGGAAAATCTCCCAGTCCATCGGCCACGAGTCCAGCCAGTCTGAGAAGATGGAGGGTAAGATGTGCCACTCCAGACACCTTCCCATCAGATCATCTGCTGTAGTGACCTCAGTAGTGACACAATTTACACATCTATATTGTGTGTGTGCAGTAGAACAGGCTTTCTGTTTAGCTGAGCCTTAAATTACCTCACAGGAACTTCAGAAACAGTTACTGTTGCATCCGTACTGAATGACTCCATGTTCACCCAAAATGTTTCCTAGCAACCGCAGCCTGCAACACCCAAAATGTTACCTAGCAACTCTCTTGACCTGGTTTTATCGCTGCTGTAGTGTCACTATCTCTGATAATTATAGACCTCAAGCATATAGTTTAAAAACATCACCGTGTTTTCTTAAAAAAGGACCTTAAAACCTAAAACAGATTTTTCACTGATATAACCGACAGAAGGGGAGGAGTGTTTGTAAACTGGCTGTCACTCACTCTTGATTGACAGGGCTCTCAGCACAGTGGCTCCTCCCTCTCTCTCGCTTCCACCAAGGTGTGCAGCTCCATGGACGAGTGCGATGGACCAGGCAGTGAAGGTGAGGAACCCTGGAGAGATGTCACAGCATGTTTCCTGTCACACAGCAGAATGTTTTGGATGAGTTTGACTGATCCAGAGCACACATACACCAAAACTGTTCAAATGAAATACAGGCAAATATTTTAAAAGCTAAACCAAATAAAGTGCCTTAGCAATATACCACAATCATTTCGAGTCGAGGATCTAAAATTATTCACTGAAAATAAATAAAAACTGAAACTTAAATAAAACTGAAATCAAATTAATTCGTCTTATATTAGCAATGTTAAAAATAAATAATGAAATAAACTCGCATCACAAGCTAGATCTAATTTTTATCAAAATAAACATGAAAACTACAAATATAAAAATAAAAGGAAATGAAAAGTATAAAACGACAATAAAACTTTTGAGTTTTTGAGATCTGATTCACTCGACAGTAATGGATCTTTATCATCATCATCATCTTCATTCGAGTGTCACATCTGTGCATGTAATCTTTGTTCCTCTAGCTGAGATGATGGAGGACTGTCCTCAGGTTCCTGCTTCTATAGCTGAGAGATACAGGGTGGGGAGAATGATTGGAGACGGGAACTTCGCTGTGGTGCGTGAATGTGTGGAGAGATCTACAGGACGAGAGTACGCGCTGAAGATCATCAACAAGAGCAAGTGCAGGGGGAAGGTGAGACATTTAAACACTGTATCCCAGCTAACAGGCTACATTCACAGAACGTTGTTTAATGTTTTTCCAAAGTTCTCAACATTGTCCGAAAAAGTTCTTGCAGCGACGTTAGTTAAACTTTTAAATGTTATATATATTATATATATATATATATATATAAATATATATATCTTATTTAAATTGTTAATGGAACGTTTAATAATGTTACGAAATCAAAGAAGTTGAAAAACGTTATAACAGTGTTAATAAAACATCTTTCAAACATGACGTTTTGAACGTATCTAGAACAATCAAAAAATGTTTAAACACGTCACTTAATGGAAACATTAGGAAAACATTCTTACAACCTAAAACTGTTAGCCGGGATTTATCTTCTGTATCTTGCACTTACTGCGATGCAAGAACATTAAAACCAGAACATCTGCGTTTCATTGGTCGGCTGTTGTCTCGCAGGAGCACATGATCCAGAATGAGGTGTCCATCCTCCGTAGAGTGAAGCATCCCAACATTGTTCTGCTGATTGAGGAGATAGACACCCACAGTGAGCTGTATCTGGTCATGGAGCTGGTGAAGGTGAAACATCTCACATTTGCTCATGGACTTTCACTCTACAGAGATAGTCATGTGATTTTCTTTAGCATCATAGATACAGATGTTAAAACTAGCGAAAAACTGTTTTCAGACAAATCGCCACACAGAATGTGAAAATGTAATTGTCTCTGTTAATACAACAAAATTAAATGTGTGTGTGAACAGGGTGGAGATCTCTTTGATGCCATCACTTCCTCCAGCAAGTACACAGAACGGGACGCCAGCGGGATGCTGTATAATCTATCCAGCGCTGTCAAATATCTGCACAGCCTCAACATCGTTCACCGCGACATCAAACCTGAGAATCTGCTGGTGGGTGTGAGAGAACCACAGGGAACATCCTGTCACTAAAACCACAGAACTGATAGTGTCACTTTCACAAACACAGCTTGATCTGACACATCTCAGAGAGAGAGAAGCGATATGCTTTTCCCTCACCAGCAGAAACCTCAAACTACTCTTCTCATGCATCTTAAGAGGAGAGAGAGCCAAGCGCTTGTGGGAGGTTGTGTGTTTTATTCGCAGTGTGTATGAAGTGTGATGAACAGCTTTGAAAAAGCCTGACAACAGAAACCGGTTCGTTTTGAATGCGGCCATAACTCAGATAAACAGCGCAGGTGCAAATTGTATCAAATCCGCACCTTTGATCCCAGCTATCAGAGAACGTTCTCAGAACGTTCGCTTACATTCTCTAAAAATTCTCTCAAAGTTATCAAAAAGTTCTTGCAGTAACGTTAGTAGAATGTTTTTTACATTACATTTACATTACGTTATGTCTCTGGATGACTTTGTTTGCTGTGTGTATGGATGTTGTTGTTCAGGTCTATGAGCATCAGGATGGGAGTAAGACTCTGAAACTGGGTGATTTTGGCTTGGCAACAGTTGCGGATGGGCTCCTCTACACTATATGTGGCACTCCGACCTACGTAGCTCCAGAGATTATTACAGAGGCGGGGTGAGTCAGACGCTCATGAACGTACCGTACTGTTCAAATAGGCGACGCTATGTAAGTATTAGTAGACTGTCTGTTTAAAGCTGCAATTCAGTCATTTTGCCTCTCTGTCGCCATTTCTGTTTAATGCACTTTTATGTACTTTTCATGACCTATGTTGAAGTCATTTCCTGGGAAATCTGACCTGACAGCTCAAATTATAATTCATTATTATAAACTTACTCTTGTGAATCGGGGTTAAGATAAAGAGATTGTGTTTAATCACTGATCTGTCACGTACTTGTTTAAAAACAGATTTTCGTTCATTTTAACCAGAAAAGTTACGAATTGCATCTTTAATATCTATTAACACTTTGTACAGTCATTCTACTGGTAAGTAACTTTGCAAATACATGTCAACTTATTTTGCTAACCCTACCTTAACCTGACAGTCTTTGACTACTGAGTTAGTCGACATGAAGTTGCAAAGTTATGCGTAGTTAGTATGAATGTCTGAAATTGTAATAATGTAACCAAGGCGATTATATAACTAATTGTATAGGAATACTAATAACTAACAGGAATATACTGAGACAGTTGTCATGTGTTTTCAGGTATGGGTTAAAGGTCGATATCTGGGCGGCTGGGGTCATAACATACGTTCTTCTTTGTGGATTTCCTCCTTTCCGAGGGTAAGTAGAGTTACTTAAGAAAGTCATTTATGTGTCACTAAAGTGTTTCCAAACAAAATTATGCGTTTCCTGTACATTCCTCATTAGCTATCAGTTGATAACAGATAGTCCTCACTGCAAAATTCACTGTACTTCACATGCTATTCAAAAATTGTGGCCATTGTTTACTATACACTGCACACTATTCGATAAGTAGTACACTAGGTTTCTATGGTGAACACAGCCGAGCTGGAGTTGACGTCTTACTCCCTCTAGTGGGCAGAGGATGTAAAGCAGTTTTGACCTGCAGCAGAACAGTAGATGTTCTTGAGATGTTCTGTGAATCTGTTCTTCAGGAGCACAGAGAATCAGGAAGCACTTTTTGATCAGATTCTAGTGGGGCAGCTAGATTTTCCTTCTCCATACTGGGACAATGTATCTGATTCGGCAAAGGTCAGTGTTAAAAATGTGTGTGTGGTTGTGTTTGTGTGTGTGTGTTGGAGAATTGAAAATGAACCTCTTTCTGTCTGCAGGATCTTATCAGCTGCATGTTGCAGGTGGAGGTGGACGAGAGATACACAGCTCTGCAGGTGCTGGACCACCCCTGGGTCAAAGTAAGACTTCACCTGCTAACAAATACTTGAAAACAATATTAAAGCTGCAATCTGTAACTTTTAGGTTAAAAATAAACAAACAAAAAAATACTGAGCAAGTACATGACAGATCGGTGTTTAAAACAGTCAATGCAAAGTTTATGATAATGATTTATAATTTGAGATGTCATGTTTGATTTTACGTGAAATGTGAGTTTGGGTTTATTTGACTTTAACATGTAATAAAAGGACATCAAGCTGCAGTTTTATGTTTCAAACAGAGATGGCGATAGAGAGGCGAACGTTACGGATTGCAGCTTTAAATATACACGCGTCTTTTCTTCTGCAGGATGAAGGACTGTGTGAGAATCAGCACCAGTTGTCTGTGGCCGGCAAGATTAAAAAACATTTCCACACGAGCCCCAAACCCAACAGCAGCGCCGCTGGAGTCTCTGTCATTACTGTACGAATCTCTTCTTCTAATCCTCTATATAGCCCTAAAGTTTAACCTGATGATTCTCTTCCATCAACATAAGAAACAAACAACGTTTCTGCACATTTTCACACCTGCAGGTTGTGTTTAGAAATAAAGCATGTCATTATGTTTTATCTCATAAAACTTTAAAAGTGACAAACATTTGTGTGTAGTAAATCTATTGTCAAAAACCCATTTGTGACTTTTATGATACACTTTTGCTGTGTGAACAGGTTTTAAGTTTTAAGAGAAGTAGTTTTTCTGTTATTTGTGGAAATCAGATTGTTGAGGAGGTTCAGTAATGCAGTCCTGCATCAGGTTCTGGAGGTTGAGCTCTTATCCCGAGCTGCTTGCTGACTCGTCCCTCAGTTCTTCTTCATTGCTTTTGTCTCCTGATGGACTTCATCCTGGCTGACATTATTGTGTTCTCCTGCTCCAGCTGTTATGTTCTCCCTCTGTCCTTCTGCTTAAATAATGACTGTCAGCGCTGTTGTCCCTGATTTTCCCTGATTTCTGAGCAGCTGCTCCCTGTCTTTTACAGAGCACCTCTCTTGATAAGGAGAGGCAGATTTTCAGACGAAGACGCCACCAGGATGTGAAATTCACCAGTCCCCGCAGCGCCCAGAGTCTCCTGCCCTCCAGCCCTGTGACCATCCCTGCCAGCTCCACTCTCCCTCCAGCTGAGTTCCCCTCTGAGTCTGAGGACATCTCTCCCAGCTCAGCCGAGACGGTCCACTCACCATTTTATTAATCCAGACACTGTCGTTGTGGGGATGATGGGATAAATGAAAGCATTTGATTGGAGGAGAGGGTTAACTGAATTATAAATGCCAAGAGATGACACAGATACAGTTTGAGTCCCCTTGAATGCCCAGCTAACAATTTTGGGTTGTAAGAATGTTTCCCTAACATTTCTGTAATGTTCTAGGAAGGTTAAGGTGTTGTATTAACATTATTATATGGTTATAAGAAGGTTATTCACATTTTTAGTTCTGTAACGTTTTTAAAACACTCCACCGACAACTTAAAAATAACATTTATGATATAGCTGTAAAACATAAAAAAGTTCTATTAACATTACTGCAAGAACGTTATGGATAACTTTGAGAGAACTTTTAAAGCCCGTTAGACATTGTTCCGAGAATGTTCCCTGTTAGCTGAGGTTTTTGTCATCAGTTTTTGGGACTGAATTCTGTTACGCGGAGCAGATAGCTGATGTTCTCTGTTTTAAATGTGTGAGGCTAGCACACACACCTCAGTGAGTATGAAAACAATCCCACACTCTTTTATCGCATTTTTTGTTGGTTGTAGAAAGTAGAAGCTCGAGTCATGATTACTTTAACAATTTTTCTCAATCATAAAATACACGTTTGGTGCTATGACGGATTGTAGGATTGTGAAAGGCATTTAAACATCTGCCTTACTTTTTTTGCCAACTTTTTCCAGCCCTCTAGTGTTCAGTAGTGAGAAATGCAGCTACATAATTTCAATTACATGGATTGTGAAGGCTTTATCTACGTACTCTTGCATGTGAGTTTTTACCTTTTGTACGAACTGTGTATTTTGTACATTTCAGCCTAATAACTTATACTGATATAATTTAGCATTTTCTTTGAGAAACGCGTGGCTTGTTTTTGTCTGTTAGACTCTAGAACGTTGTTTAAACGTTATTTGTGTGAAATGACAGAATAGTTAGATCTGTTTTTGATGTGGATGTGATTTAAATGTTAATCTGGATTTGATGGAGGTACAACAGACAGTGAGAGTGAGGGGGAAACTGTCAGTAGTTTTGGTTCTGTATGCACCTCTATTATCTATTATAAATAGATAAAAAGACTGTACGGCTACTTTACTGAGTTAATTTTCATTCTCAGAACACAACGTATAAAAAAAGCCGAGCTGGCAACTGCACAAGCTTGTTTGTTTAATAGTTTAACAAACTGGGACACAAAAAGTCCAGCAAAATGAGGAAATCTGGGCTAAGCTTGCAGATCTTTGTTTTTTTTAACACTGAATGTAACGATCTTGTTTGTTCTGTCAGAATCTGTAGCCTTACGGTTTTGTATTTTGCATTAAGCAAAAGGCCCATTTTAATTGGAATGTATGTTTTGATATTGTGCTGCATAAAGACCAAACAAGACCAGAGAATGATGTAAATGTTTTATGTGGAGACAGGAGAAATGTTTGTGTAAATATTATTTTTACTATTAACATTGTTTGAATGGGGCGGCTAACACGAAAAGTCAGAAATTACCATATTGTTTAATTTGAAGAATTTATCTTTAAAGACAGTTTACCCATACAAAAATGACTGGACTGGAATGATGAAGGTGAATGAGTGACGGTATTTTTGAGTAACTTTCTTTAACTGGACAAAACGACAGAAATTCAAAAACACGAATTGGCTGTATTGTACAAAACAAAAACACAAGACGACTAAAACATTTTATCTGACTTTGTTGTGCCTGGTCCTTATAGAGTTTCTTTGCTTTTTGAATGTTTAACTTTTTGGTTATAGTCCAAAAAAAGCACATATGATGCGTGTCTTTTACATGTGATCTTATGAGTGTAATATGAAATAATCATTTGACCAGCCGTCAGTATTTGGACCCCGTCCACAAGCTACTGATTTCTGTAAAGACGTTACAACGATTTGTGTTGCTTTTTCTATATATTTACTGTTACAACAACATGTAAAGGTTTAACAGCTTCCTGCAGCTTACAGCATGTGACGACACCTTGAAGGGTTCAATGAGAAGCACAAAAGACTGTGGTTACAGTAGAGCATGACATTTTAATACAAAAAATCTAACTGCTGTGTCAAAATTAATGTAGAATGATTCATACGTAAAGAATATTCTGTAACTTTTGCAAAGATACAGAATATGTTACAAGTTAGATTATTAGCCCTAGAGAACATATTCTGGGTCATATGCAAATTTCTGTGCACAAGCGTTGAAGAAAACGTTGTTTGTTTGTAAAACGTATATTCATAGTTTGTTAGTTGTCACTCACATTAAATGTCATTTAGACTTCCATGGAGTACGAACGTAAACTGAAGCGTTCAGCAACAAAACAAACCTGCAAATAAATGATTCTTCAAACAGACACTGAGTCGCACCAGTTTTCTTGCTGTGTTCTCACATGCACTTGTATTCATTACAGTTAATTCTATTAATATGCACTAAGTTGCATGATATAATGCGACGCACAGTACTCGATGCATTTGATCATCTTTTATTCAAAACAGACATTTCTCCTGTTACACATTGATTCACCTGGACACATGACGACTGAACGTTTGAACCAAAACGTAACCAGATTTTAACATCCTCTACGTTAGCAAGCGCCATCAATTGTTAAACTGCTAAATATTCCTGATGGAAAAATCATCTTTTTTTTTTTATCACTGTGTTTTATCACAGAGGCATTTCCACCTTGTACGGGAACGCAAACCCTATTTTACTGTCTTTAAAAATAACGTTCATTGCTCAATGTTCGTGTATCAAATCTAAATCGCTCGTGTAACTAAAATAATAATCATGGCACATTAATAATCATATGAAAACAAATATATTGGGAAATTAAAGAAAACTCAGAAAACGTAAACTCAATGTTTTGACATTTGAGATTTCATTTCAACAGTCACACCAAAACAATTATAAATAGTTTTGCTTTTTATTTTGATCCATGAGTTATAGGTTTGCTTTACGTTATGTAATAGACTTAACAATGCACATCATACACGACACACTGTAACACTCACAACAGTAATTGTACAGTTTCTCGTCTGTTTTCAAGTACAGATCTGAAAGATCTCGGCGCCAGTTGGCAATGTAAGACAGCGGAGAAACAAAGCAAACAGATTGACACCTTCTTCATTCTCAAACTGTTTTAACAAAACCATGAGACTCAAAATGTACATCAAATGTATTATATTGTATTCAGATGTAAAAATATAGCAAAAACTGCACAAGAAAAAACCTTACAAATGGAATTACAAATACAGTATGATACAATTTGTCCAGATGGATCATTTCAGCACCATCGGCGTTTATCCTCATTCAGTGCGTGACACGTACAGACATCATGTCAGTGTAAATAAAGAATTTCTTTAAAGGTTTGTATTGTTGCGTCCATCTTACAGAACTCAGAGTAACCCACGTCACAATCAGAAACAGATTCACAACAGACAAATCTCATCCTCAAAGTATGAACAAACGAACTGAACAAACATTCAAAGACAACACGTCACGGTCTCTCTCTCTGCCAGATCAAAACAACTTTCAATGACAAATGCATGAAAACTGGACGAACAAAATGAACAGCAAACAATTCATTTAAATCACTTATTTTAATATCATACGCTCAACATCAGACAGAAAAAAATCTTGAACTTGCAACTTTTTTTCTCCGAGGGCCTTTAAAAACATTCTGAAGAAATCAATAAATGCTGCAAGCAGGTAGAAAATTAAACCCCATAAAAATACTGTTATTGGTTCTCTATGCAAAGTGTTGTTTTTACAGCTGAAATAACTGGACTATAAATAAATGGCTGTTTTGAACGTGTCTTTAGTAGACTCAGGTGTTTTTAAAATAAAGTTTGAAAAAATGTTTAAGATATGCTGGCCTCCACATGTGCTCTCACTATTTATTTTGAATTCATCCTTTAATCGCCGCCTGTACATTTTGAAGACGTATTCATATCTCCAAACAGCCGGCACTTTTAAAACCATTAAAACATTAAACTGCTCCGACGTCTCCAAGCAGTCTTGTGTTATTTCTTCCTTACATGTTGCTCCGCCCCATAACGCGAGGTCCTGTGATGTCACGCATATTCTGAGGCTGCAGCTGCCTGTCATTGGCTGATTCTCTCAGTACCTGTTTTGATGTTCAAAGTGCCAGCGGTTAAAATCAATGTTGAAAGCCACAATGCTACCAGACGCCATGCCAGTGATCAGAGTCCTGGAACAGAGAAGGTTTAATGGTGAGTTTCTGATCTGCATCATGTCTGTCAATGTGAACTGAAGTGTGAACTGGAGTCACACCTCTGATCATGTGACAGGTCCATGGCTCGGATGCCGGCATCACAGCCTGGGTAGACATACAGCCGCTTGAAGTCACAGGCTTGCCAAACCTCCATCACCCCATTATCTCCTCCAGTCACCAGATTCTGCCCATCACTGCTCAGGAGAACAGCCTGTGAAAAGAGTAAATACAGCTCATTGGATCCATGTCACTTCCTGTTAGCATGTCACTAAAATGATTAACTGAAAATCAAACAAACTGAAACTGAAATAAAATCGATTCGTCATATAGCAATATTAAAATAAATAATAAAATGACAAAACGCACATGACAAGGTAGATAAAAATGTTACTAAAATGAAAAAAAGCTAAAACATAAAAAAACAAACTAATTATTATTATGTTATAATATATTAATAATATATATATTATATATATATAACTACAATAGCTATAAACAAGACTATGCTAACTCTGTTGGAATACGTTTCCACTATCGAGCTTAATTTTATTTTAAATACACCTAAAATACCCCTTTATCAGTTTTTTTTAAAATGCGACGGTCTGTGGCCTCAAATTTGGCCACTTTTTGAACGTCACATTTTTAAAAAGCACACACAGAACTGCAGCTGCAGAACAACACTGCTCCAGAAATCAATCTAACACCGTTCACACTGTATTTACTGTAACCATAGCAACATGCGTGTGGCGTGTTGTGAACATACCCGCGTGGAGTCGTTGATCTCCATCTGGGCCAGCAGCTTTCCGTTGATACTGAAGTTGCAGAACTGACCTCTGTCATAGTAGATGATGCAGTGACCCTCACTGGACACGGAGATCAGACGGGGAAACACACAGCTGTCTGGACCCTCCAGAGCTCTCAGAAGATCCCCGGTGATGGTGTGCACCAGACACGGGCCCTCTGCAGCACAATGGGTTAAAAATCATTTACTGCAACTTCAAACAGGTCAGGAAGTTTCAGAGTTTGTTGTGTGAGGAATATTGGTCTAAAAAACAAAGAGGTTTAAAGGCAGGAACGCAGTAGACCTGTATGGATCCACTCATATCTACACTTTTGCTTATATACCAGTTCTTGAGCAAGAACATAACAGATCAGTGTTGAAAATGCCATCCTGATGTTAACCCAATTCACAACAGTAAGTCTATAATGATTTATTCAGCTGAAAAGTCTTTCAAACAGAGATGGCGAGAATGAGGCAAACGTTTTGGATTGCAGGTTTAAATCACTACATTTGAAAAAACGCATTCTGAAAGTCTAATGAATGACAACACGCGTGTGGATGCACACACTGATTGACTGACTGTCTGCTACATATCCCACAATGCACTTTTTCACACACCTTTTGCTCCACTGATGACAATTCCCAGCTCGGCACACACACAAACACACACCACCTCATAGTCATGACCGGTCAGGACCGCACGGGGTGCTGGGTAATCACCTGACAAAAAAAAACACATCACACAGTGATACACAGAAATACACCAGCTGGATCAATGCAGTGGTTTCCAGGGTGTTGCTGTCTGGTTTCTAAGGTTCGAGTGGGTGTTTTTAGTATGTTGCTATGCAATTGCTAGGATACTCTGGGTAAATTCGTAAGTCACTGTAATATTATGGGCTCTAGAACACAACCAGTTTAGAACCAGTTTAGAACCAGTTTTTTTCTGCTGGAAAAACTGCTCTTCCTAACAAATACTAACAGTAAATATAGACCAAACAACAGTCAAGGTACTGCATTTATAAAACTGCACTTATATAATCTTAATAAGTGCAATATAACCAATGTGCGCAAACCAGAATAGCAGGTCAGCAGAAAAGCCCTACAGAGCATCTGCTCAAGCAGGTGTGTCCCCCCCCCCCCCGAAATATCAGCAGCAGTGCCCGGACACACCCTGAACCCCACACACTGTCACATGATGAATGAGGAGGAGGGAAGAGGTGATCTGAGGTCATCTGATGACACCTGTGGTACCTCAGCTCCAGCTGGACAAGTCAATAAACTGCCACACATGGGTTCCATTTTGGAACAGAAACATTTCTATTTCTGAATATTTCTGATAATTTCCTGCAAGTTATAATTGCTGGTTTCATCATTTTTAATCTGTCAGCAGCCAAAATATTGATATTGAGCCGTGCATATTAACTTCAAAGAATCCAGGCCCATCCCGTCTGAATCTGCCTTATGACACAGAGCACAGCTGTGGCTTCAAGAGGTGTTTATTTGAGAAGTAGCAGGGCAACACCATTACACTGTCTGATGGGTCTCCTGTGACTCTGCCTCTCTCTGCCTCTCACACTCGAGGAAACCCTTGTATTTGTAGACGCTAAGGGTGTACTCACACTAGGCACGGTTGCCGTGAACCGGGCCCGAGTACGATTGTCCCCCCTCCCCACTCCCCCTCTGGCCTGCACTCACATAGGGTTTCA
>JAZGTJ010000720.1:0-83910 GCA_036877575.1 Botia almorhae | reverse complement strand
TTTTCTGTGTGTGTGTGTTTTCTGTGTGTGTGTTTTCTGTGTGTGTGTTTTCTGTGTGTGTGTTTTCTGTGTGTGTTTTTTCTGTGTGTGTGTGTTTTCTGTGTGTGTGTTTTCTGTGTGTTTAATGAGCCGATGAGTCTGATAGATTTAATCAGATGTTTCCTGTGTAAATTCCTGCAGGCAGGTGTTTCATGATGAAACGTGTTGTATTTACTGGCTTATAAACTCTAACAACAAGAGCGTCAGTTTCCTGAACTGCATGACCTGCGTTTCTCATTGTTTTGTCGAATTGTTATTCTGGCAGAGAGTGAGAGAGAGAGAGACTGGCATTATTTTGCAAAAAAAGGGGAAAAACATCTATAGGTGCTGTGCAGTGATACTAATCATAGCTCGAGGTCACAGTGGTGCTGTATTGTCAGTAAACCACAGCTATTAGCCAATCACCATCCACGACCAGAGCAATGTGTTTAATAATGTAGGAGCGGTTACACACATTATGTTACAGTATGTGTGCTTGTGCCTTTTCTCAGGGTGATATCCAGCAGCTGCTGATCGTGTCTGATCCCAAAGCAGCGTTTGAGTACTGTGACCATTACAGCCCTGACTGTGACGTCCCTCACAAAGACACACTGCAGGCACAGGAACCAGACGAGGAGGTGAGTGTGACCGCAGCACATGCGACGCTGACGCATGTCCTGCAGTGAGTGACACCTCTGACGCTGTCAATCAAATGTTTGAACACGCCCACTTCCTTTACTGTGACTGTTTCACTGAAAAAACACAAGTGGATATTTGTGTAGTGAATTGTGTAGTGACCGTGAATCTGTGTGTTAAAATAGACCGATGTAATGAACAAGTATTTGAACTGTTAAACTGTACTTTACGTTATAAATCGATGTAAAGTTAATTGAATCCGTCAGCGATCATTATGTGGTATTAATACATGTAAAAATGATATATCATAGACATCAAAGGTCAGTTAGTACCCTGAACCATGACAGTACTGACTTTTATAAACACAAACACCACATGCGGTTTAACCATGACATCAGGAGACAAAGGAGAATGAATGAAGGAGTGAAATGAAAGCTTTACTCATCTCTGAGGTCAGGTAATTCTGCTGATGTTCTGGTGGCAGCTGAGAGGAATAAAACAGTTACACAAACAGTAGCAAATGGCTGTTATTAATCTCTGCATTCATTAATTACAGTGTGTCATAGTTAATGAATGTGCACAGGGTCTGTCGTGCCCCTCTTGTTGACACTGACTTTAGCATGAGCTGAACGTACCACTTCAAATTATCTCCTTTTAATATTAATAAATGTTTTTGTAATGGAAACTGTTGGTTTTCAATTAATTAACAGTTAATTAAAGTGTTCTTCCCATCAGTATGTGCTTACCCATCCAGTGTAAAATCTGAGACCTCACCAGTTACGAATCACTAACCTAAACTGGTAATAATCTTCAGAGCATCTACTGACTGTACATATGACTCACAAGGTTTTATAGCTGGTGGGACTTTGAAATGTGTTTAAAAACATGATCTCAAGTAGATTGAGCTCTTCCTGTAGATCTGACCACAAGATCTGACTACAAGATCTTCCTGTAGATCTTGGGTTTGATTAAAGGGTTTCATGTGATAAAAATAGGCTCTGACGGGCTGGGCTCTTTAATATGTCCCTTAACAGGCACCTGTATATTAAAGTACGTCAGATGTTAAATAATCAGGCAATGTGTGCTGTGCATAACACACACACGGTCTAACTTAAAAAAAATAGTCAAGATGCTTCATCTAATTAATTTGCGCTCTCTGAACCAACCTGTAATTCTAACCGTTAAATATGTAATGCACCCAAATGCTCGATGACATTCTCCACGTAACAGCTGTATATTGTTTATGCTTTACTAACCTCTCTCTTGTCCTCTTCCTGTGTACAGTACACAGCCGCTGTTGAATACAGTGATTTTTATGATTATGATGGACCAGCCCCCACAGCAACAGACGAATATTCTGAGCTGCAGGTAAATGCAGGACATGTGTGATGCGTCTGTGATGTCATGTGATGCGTCTGTGATGTCATGTGGTGTCTTGTTGTCAGTCATGGGATCCTTTGGCCCCTCCCCCTTTCCATGCTATGTTACTTGGCCAGAAGTATGAGGAAACATCAAACCCACGTGTGTTTGCTGAGCACTTTTTTTTTTAAATTGTTGGTATTAATCCACCTTAATCCATGAATGCACCTGCTTATCTGAAATAACAGAACTGTGAATAAGAATGTTTACATACTTCTGTTCATGTAGCGTGTTGTCTGTCTGTGTCATGTATGTAAGGTAGAAGTCTGCTAAACTTCTGTTATTAGAGCAGAAAATGTCTTTGCTGAGTGTGACAAAATACAGATTTCATCCTTCAAATCCTGGATGCTGTTTATCAAACCTGGTTAACTCCAGTTTTCAGTTACATTTTAGGATAACTGGGATTTTTTTGTCTGGTAAACTATAATATCGGATCATCATACTGGCTACCCAAACCTGCTTACTGGAATGCTAAATATTCCAGTAACTATCTTACATGTATATGTCATCCTATATGACAGCCAAGTACAGAAGATTCTCAAAAGACTCTTGAGAAATGAAAATGAGATCTTACGTGGCATCTGTGTCGTGTTATTTTATCCTCATCGTGACCTTCTCCAGCGAGTGAGGCGTAGTGTCCCAAAGAAGAGGACCAAAAAGACCCCTCAGTTTGTTCACAAACTCTATAAGTACCAGCTATCAAAACAGACAGCCACTAAAAAGTTAGCTACTAAGAAGACGACGGCCTCATCAACAAGACAAGCCATTCTAGGGGTAATTAAACAAGAGCAGTTCAGATGAAGAGCCATCAAGATCTCCCTTTCATTGCGGGAAATCTGATGGCCGTCTGAGTCTGCCGCCCGTCCTCGTCTCTCCACTAAACAGATGCAGTCTGTTCTAGTGGTTGTGTGATTCCTCATTGATTCCTAGTTAATTCCTGCTTTCTTATTTTCTTCCTCTTTTCTTCTCACTGTAAAACTGCTGTAGCCTAACAATGTAGATGAGGAGTTCTATACAGACCGTGAAACTGACTACGGAACCGTAGATGCTTCCAGAACTACTGTGGTAACTCCTGGAGAAGAACAGGTACATCTTTGATTTTCTTGTAAGGCTGTGTGCTGATGGGTGAGGGTTTAGAATCAAATGTGGGTTGCCACTGGCAAAAGAAAGAGGAATATTCCTGGACAAGTAAGTATTTGATATGAAATGATAAAACACAACAATTCAAGATCAAAAAAGCAATTGTTTTGTTTTGTGACTGTCATTTCAGGGGAATTACATGATGGTGAGATTATCTAACAACATCAAGCTGAAACTGTGCACAAAAACTTCCTGTGACAGAGCTAGATCTAAAATTTTAGATATTTCTAGAATATTAAGCAAATTTCTCGATGGATCGCTATAGCTTTGATTTCAGCTTTGTGTTGTTGTCAGTGAACTTTGGGGGCTACGTTTAAATAAAAAACTGGCAGTAGATTTTTAAGTTGCTGAAACATTAACAGGTTGTCTGTTTTGTAGCCCTCAGCATCACTGCTAAGATAATGCATCAGATATAGAACAGTTCCCTGAGCAAGCTGATGTAGAAGCATCCACATGTTAACATGTGCTTTATTTAAAGATTGGATTTTAAAACATTTCTAGTCATTTTAGACTTCAGATTTTGTTTGTTATGTTTTTTTACACCTCTAAACATAATTACATTCTAACATTATGTTTATTGTGGAAATACATTTAATCTTCCTTGATATTAATTGTATACTTACTCAAAATAATAATAATAAATAATGCCATTATAATGATCAGGTTAACACTCTATCTGTCCCTCTGCTAATAATACATAAATGGCAACGAAATTCCGGCACACACCTTCATAAAACACTTTTTGTATTTCTTTATCTTCCCTCATATTTCCTCTCAACGGGACAGAAAATGTGTTAACCGTTTGCTGCCCAGAGCTGAAGTGCTTTTTTTAATATGCTGAATTCTTCTGCTTTGCGTTAGAACATAAAAATTTGCTTTAAATGCTGAAACTAACATTCATTTCCCCCCGTCGCTCAACCTCCTCCTCACGCACTATTTGGGTAAAATAAGGCCGTGGAAGAGGACGTTTTTGGTGACTATGTCACTGAGACTCCCGAGGCTGCTCTGGACCCCACTGCTGCCCCGGAGGCTGTGCTGCCCAGTCGTACCAGCGACCCTGCTGGAGTGGATGCGTATGATTTTAAGGAGTATGAGCTTAAGGAGTATGATGTGACTGGGCTTGACAAAAGTCAGTATGAGTACGGGGAGTACGATGAGTTTGGCAATGTGGCTCCGAACCCCACGCACACTTACGAGGACACTTTTGGGGCAGGGGTTGCCGCGGAAACAGACATAGATGAAACCGAAGTGAAGTCGGATGTAAGTATGAATTGGTCCGGAGCTGCATCCGCAGTAAATGGGGGTGTGGTGAGGTGCTCCAACTCTCTGTTTTAGGAACCTAAAATCCATCATTGACTTTGCAGTGCACTATTTTGCATGAAGTCCACTTTTCCAGATGTCTTACTGTTCTCTTTGCAGTGGGTTGGTTTGTAGACCCAAAAATGAATATTGTGTTTTCATTTACTCACATAAATGATGATAAAATGTTGATTTTTGGCTGAGTGTTTACCCTCTATATGTAGTATGTCTTTGGCATGTTATAAAGCATACAGATCTATTCTGTACCTCTTTCCTTTTGCCTGTGTTGATCTTCTCTTCATTTAATGTATATAAACTGATCTTAAACTGAAATCAGCTCTCATTCACACACACACACTTACACACACTCACACACACACACACACACACACACACACAGGTATTTACACTGACACACTCATACCTGAAGATTTGCTGTGTGTTGAACTCCCTGACTGTCAGTGCTGCATCTCCCCCGTTGCCCCGGGGGCACAGTAATTACCCCATACCACAGACGCAGCTATCTGCGCATACACACCCTTCTCCTCCTCCTGCCCCTGCAGAGGCTCATTTTGCCCCTCACACCTCTGACAAACACTCCACCACCAGCAGCCATCTTATCATCACCTGAGCACGGGTTCAAGGGTTTGATGATATCAGAGCATGACAATCACACTGCTGGTTACACACTTTCACTTACAGAGACCCCTCTCTCTCTCTCTCTCTCTCTCTCTCTCATCTCACTGCACCACTACTAACAGCATAGTTTGCTTGTCGGATCTTTCACCTTTCTCTCGTGATTTTAATATGATTGGATTTTTGCATTTTGTCTGTCTGTCTGTCTGTCTGTCTGTCTCATCTCTTGCTCCTCCGTTTTCAGGTGGGTGGTGGTGCTGTTCTGGGACAGAAAGGAGAGAAGGGAGAGCCTGCTGTTGTCGAACCCGTGAGTTACACACAGCTCTTCTCATCAGTACCTGATGCTTCTAGTTCATGTTAGCTTTGAGGCCAACCGTGATAAAACACTCCTGAAAACTAAAAAAACATCTGTTGTGATTTTTAGGGAATGCTGATTGAGGGACCTCCCGGATTACCTGGCCCTACTGTGAGTGTTTTTTTATTTATTGTTATTATTATTTATTCAAGGATTCAAAGTGTTTATTGTCATATGCACAGTGAGAAACAGGTTTCCCTGTGCACTGAAATTCTGACTTTGCTGTCCACAGTGAAAGCCAGGGCAGTTATATAGACTGAAGTAGAGGAATATAAAATAACAAAATTGAAAAAATATACAATAAGGCACACATAATAATAAATAAACTCTGAAATAGAGAAAAAACATGTGCATATTGAAGGATAAATAGCTGCGGTTTGAATGAATATGAAAATAAGATGCATATAAATAGAGATGGTGGTAAACAGTCCAGCAGTAATGAAAGCGGTTTATTCAGCCACCTGTTTAAAAGTCTTATGACTGAGGGAAAGAATGAGTCCCTCATATAACTTGAAATGGTCTTATTTACATGTTCTTCAAGGCAATAAACTTCTCTTAGGTTGGGTTATTGGCTTATCATTGTAGTCTAAAGTTTGACTTTACTTTTGTGTCTTTAGGGTTTACCAGGTCCTCCAGGTTTACAAGGCCCCCCTGGTTCTGCTGGAGATCCAGGTGACCGGGTAAGAACTCATTTACTCTCTGACTGTTCCAGAGTCAGTTTATATACCAGAACTCCTGACTGTAAGCATGTATATCAGAACATTTAAAGGCCATTACAGTGTGTCACTAACCCCTAAATAACCCTAAATAATTCTGAACAGCTTCCTGACCCCGGGGGTAGATTAATAACCTTTCTTGAGATTTTATCATTTAGATGTATGACATTCCAAGATGCTTTATTTAGAAACACTGATTAAAACATATTAAACGCTGATGAAATAACTGCATATCCATCAATCAAGCACACAAATAGAAAATATATAATACATTTAAGTTTAATAGTCAACAAAATGAGGAGTTGCATAAATTCAGGAAAACATTTCTTATTAAATGCAACACAATCCTCAACCTGAATCTGTTTGTGTATGCAAAACACAGCCACCGTTCCAAAGACATCTTTTGCCCTGAACTGTTTGAGGATAATTATCATTCGAAAGTCTGTCTGGCTCTCTGATGTTAGATTTACACAAACTGAACACACACACAAACCTGCTGCACAATATGCTGCTCTGTAAAACACACAGAATGAACAGCAGCAGTAAGAAGAGACCTTATTTCATGAGGCTTTGAGCACTTCCTGTTTATCTTCACACTGTACACTTTAGAGTTGACATTTGATGCTCATAATTAATGGTTACTGATGTTATTTAACATGAAAACTAAAACTTATAGCAAAGATTAAACAGTGATAAAACTGTGATAAAGGTTGTAGTATCAGAAACACACGAAGGAGCATAAAAATATTTTTATGGAAACTTAATTGTAAGAGTAATATTAATATTCCTCGTAATATTCTTTCCTAGTATTTTTTAAAGGGGCACTTTACAAAAGCGTAATGGAGGGTCTCTCTCTGAGTCTCTGTCTCTCTGCCACCCTTTGATCTCTCTCTCTCTCTCTCTCTCTCTCTCATCTGTCTGTTGGCATTCTGGTACGTTGGTGTTGTGAAGTGGAGAAGTTTCAGTTATTATATCATCTCTCTGTGTTTCAGGGTCCTCCCGGCCGTGCTGGTCTCCCTGGAGCTGATGGTATGCCAGGCCCCCCTGGTACCATGCTGATGTTGCCAGTAAGAGCTTCATATATATATATATATATATATATATACTTCCCATATATCTTTGTCTACCAATACAGCTACCACTACACAGCAGCTTCATATTAAATTATAAGAACACTATACTATGATATACTGTATGATACGACACTATACAGCACTATACTACAGTAATGGGCCGTACAGTATAATACAGTATGGACCATTTGTGTTCATCAGTTCCGTTTTGGTGGTGATGGTGAGAAGGGTCCGGTGGTGTCGGCTCAGGAGGCTCAGGCACAAGCTATCCTCTCACAGGCCCGGGTGAGTCCATCCCAAACACACACCCAGTGAGCACATGCTGTTTGCTGAGGGGGAGGGGTGGAGAAGAGGTCAGAGGGCAGGAAGGGGATTTAGTCCGTTCTTGTTTGCGCTAAAACAAGAGTGAAACGGAGTAGCAGAGTCGAGACTGTTAAAAATACTAGCAAGGTTCATGACCTGTGGGAGGGTGACCTGACAGGTGTTGAAGATTAGTGTGAGTGCTAAGAGCTGTGCTCAGATGTGGACACTCCTCCTCTGCCTTCTCCAAAACACAGCAGATCCAGCCACAGAAAATGCTCAGCCTGTGAACTTCAGAACTTTTGGTGGTTTGCTGTGGTTCTGATGGTTTGCTCTGTGTCCACAGCTCGCCATGAGAGGTCCTCCAGGTCCAATGGGTCTCACTGGACGATCAGGCCCAGTGGTGAGTTTCAGTTACCCCTCAGAGAATACCTCAGCCACTCCGGGCTGGACACTTACTTTATTCAGACTAAAATCTACAACACTGATTCATTTAAATACAATATATAGTCACACATGCAGAACATTCACCTCACAATTCCTTCACTAATGAGGGGAGAGACCAGGCAGACTGTCTGCTCTGGTTTTGCTCCATTAAGTCAAAGATCTCAGACCTTCGACTGCTGGCTGGTCTCATCCAGACCTGTTGATACACGATCAGCCGTCAGCTCAAGTCTAAACCTCTTCAGGCAGGAAATTCTCCAGCTCAGATACGACTAAACTAACAGCTGAAATGAGCGTTCACGAGAAGAAACACAGTCACAATGTTTATCATTCATGACTGACTGAACATATATTCAGAGATATTTTAAATCATAACATTTATGTACAACACAACACAGTTAGCTGTTTAATGGCCAGTTATGAATCCTCAGATGTGTAATTTTGAAGCAGACAGATCATATCACTTGAATTTCCAAATGATACCCTGCGCGACCTATATTGAAGGGTGCGTTTTAAGAATAAACGCAGTCAAACTCTGAAATTATCTTTTAAATTTCCTAGAAACTAAAGCTGTCTGTCTGGGAGAGCAGCGATTTCTTAATTAACAAGCAGTTTCTGAATTAAGCACCAAAGACACACTGACAGAGTCCTTCAAAGACACAAAATAAGCATCTTTAAAACAAATCCAACCTGTTACCAAAGAAACGTCCAGAACAGAACTTGAGAAACTGTATTGGCTGAGAAAGACCGCCACCTGCTGTCTGATTAAATACAGTGCAAATGATTCATTTATTCAGCGTTTGTGCTATTAAACGTGTTGTTCTGTCTCTCTCTTTCAGGGTCTTCCAGGTCCTTCTGGACTAAAGGGAGAGAGTGGAGACCCTGGTCCTCAGGTAAGATAGTTAGGTTTAGACATAACTGTTCTTTAGACATAATGTTCATTATCCACTTAACTACTTTATTATTTTTTTTTGCCTAGGGTCCAAGGGGTATGCAAGGCCCCGCGGGGCCAATAGGAAAATCTGGCAAGAGGGTATGTTTCGTTTTTATTTTTTTGCCAAATCTTGGACAGAAAATATCGAGTATGTTATCTTACAGCTGGCAAGCCTTGAGTTTTTTATTTTGAGAGAAATAATTCCAGTGCCAATTTCTCAAAATATAACCAATTTCAATGAATCACTAAATTACAGTCCTAAACCAGTCCAGCTAGTATTTTGTAATTATAAGTGTTTATATCTGCAGTGTTTACTGTCAAACATCCAGTGAAATCTGTATTACAAGATTTGAGATTGAAACAGAAATGATATGTTTACGCTTTCTGTTACTTTCATAAATGTAAGTGTTCCAGGAATAATCTGTTCTTGGTTTTTGGATGGACACATAATGGTTCCCAGTAGTTCTGTCATCTCTGATCTCTGTGTTACAGGGCCGTGCTGGAGCTGATGGGGCCCGAGGAATGCCTGGAGAATCAGGATCCAAGGTACAAGAACACATTACCCAAATTCTTTACACATTACCATCAAACTGATCTATAAATATTATTATTATTATATAAACGGCTGTATTCATATTTTATGACGTGTATACGATGACTGTTTTGATGTTGTGTCTGGTTTTCACAGGGGGACAGAGGTTTTGATGGACTTCCTGGTCTGCCTGGTGAGAAGGGACATCGGGTGAGTTAAGTCAACAGACATGCAGAACCCAGGAGAACCCTTTAGAACCATGACTTTGTATCAGACAGTGACTGAAGGAAATGTGAAGTAAAAGTCTTTATGCACTTACTGTGATTGTAATTAATGAAGGCCTTTGTTTCTGGGTTCCTCATCATCTGTCTGATTAGTATCTGGCAATCCATTCATCTTTAAATGCCGCAGTTTCATTAGAGAAGGTCATATTCATTCACTCTACATTATTCTGTTGAAGATAATAAGCTCCCCATTTTATGCTTCTCTAACAGGGTGAGACTGGTCCTGCTGGTCCTCCAGGTCCTTCTGGAGAAGATGGACCAAGAGTAAGTGCCTTCTAAAACACCTGAAGAACAATAAAAGGCCTGTTGATCTTTCTCTTGGTTCGGCTATAAGAACAAATGCTTTCTGTGTGTTTCTTCCTCGTCTGCAGGGAGAAGATGGAGAGATCGGACCAAGAGGTCTGTCTGGTGAGAGTGTAAGTGTGTCCCACATGTAACCATTTAAATGTAGTTACAAAGCTGTAGTTTTATTTCCAATTTGCCTCCAGGGGGCAGTATTTCTCAATAGCCTGTTTACAATTCCTTTTATACTTCATCTGAGAATGTTTGCGCTCTATAATCTGAACATTCCTCTCTCTCTTCTCAGGGTCCTAGGGGTCTACTCGGTCCCAGAGGCCCTCCTGGACCACCGGGACAGCCTGTAGGTGATTTCAGTGTATATGTGATGTATGTCTGACACTGATATCCTGTTTTTAATCTCTGACACTTGATTTCTGCAGGGGATTGCTGGTGTTGATGGTCCACAGGGTTCCAAAGGAAACATGGTAAAAGATTTCTCTGATAGGCTGATCACTGTCGGGATAAAATCAGCAACACACTGTAATGATCTGTCAGTACATCACTGTAGAATATATTTGCCTCATGTGTGTGTTAGGGTGTCGAGTCGAACAGTTTTTGACTGTGAGGTTTAAGGTGTAATTATATCTCTTACCATTGATGAAGGTGTAATTAATGCAGATGGACACAAACACTTAGTAAGATAAATTCAGCAACCTTTCTCCAGAATTCCCAGTTAATAGGGAATGTTAGAGAAATGTTCTTACAACTTAAAATTGTTAGCTGTCTTAAACCGCTAAACCTTGTAGGAGAAAGTGTTTTTACATGAAGCTGTGAGCTACACAGCTGTTAGGACATAACTAAACCGTGTCACTTTTATTTCTAATAATCTCTGTTGACAGAATATATGTGTTCATCTGTCAACAACTTCAGCAATTTGTCTCAAATCATTTAATATTTGTTGTACATTCTAACATTGTGTTCACATTGATACCAGAGGAAACATCTACTGTACATCAGCTCACACTGACATCTGACAGAACCCTGCTGCTGATTTGAGATGTTAAATGTTCACACATTCTCTCTCTCTGTGTGTGTTGTACAGGGACCTCAGGGAGAGCCAGGCCCTCCAGGACAACAGGGAATCCCAGGAACACAGGTAAACTCAGAGTGTTTGAGGTCATTGCTGATGTGCAGGATACTGACTGACAGACAGACTGACTGACTGACAGACTGACTGACTGACAGACTGACGGACAGACTGACGGACTGGCTTTACCGGTCTCGTGTCATGCTTCGTAATTTCCACAGTGTTCATTCTGTGTTTTATGGTGAACAGTGTTTGTTTACTACCACAAACCTGTTTCGTAGTAATTCATCTCTCTCTCTCTCTCTCTCTCTCTCTCTCTCCCCCTCTCTCTCTCTCTTTGATGGGGGATTTTGATGAATGAATGAATGGTTTGAAGACGTTCATAAAAAGAGTTAGAAAGAGTCATTGTCAGATTTATTTATTTAGTTAGTTTTGCGATTATTCTTTGCACTGTTTTTCATTTGCCTATTTCCTAACGGCTCGCAGTCTCTCAGGCTCAGGGGTACGACGGTGAAGCGATCAGAAATATTTGTGTAAGTCTTAGAGGAAGTGAGCAGGAGAATGCGTCTCATTCATTCTCAGCCTCACCTGCCGCGGTCTGACGAAAGCTCAGATTTCCCTCAGAACACACACACACTGTTACATACAGAAATACACGAGGCCAGCCGCTGTAAATACACACATAGTAAACATGTGTATGCACACACACTCCAGCGCACTATGCAAACACTCACCCTGCCAACACACACACACAGTTTACACAGTCACAGAACAATCAGTCCATTATTGGGTGTATGTCGTCAGTTAGGGCGTCTTTCTACCACACACCTACCCCTGTATCTCCCCTTGCCCTGCTGCCATGGCAACAAAGCCTGAGGTTTTCTCTCTGTGTTTTGCTGTACAGGGTCTTCCAGGTCCACAGGGTCCCATCGGGCCACCCGGAGAAAAAGTGAGTCACGCATTATTAGGCAATCGTTTTCAAAAGTTTCTGTACAGATTTTTATAGCACCTTTAAGCAAAAGAAGAACAAAAGGAAATATTATAGTGTGTAATGTCACACAACAGCAAAAAACTAAATCTGTTATAAGAATATTTCTCGGGTGAAAATTACTGAAATAATTAGAAAATGAAGAAATTATGTCACCTAATATCAGCACATAAACAAAGAACACATTTATTTTATATAACACATTCTTACACATTAGTGTGTTATTACAAAATAACACATTAACACACACATTATTACAAAATATATTATTTTATATTTAGTATATATAATATTTCATAAAGAAGCTGATATGTGAATCGTGCATGAAAACTTTTTCTCTCTGTTTCTGTGTTCAGGGTCCTCAGGGGAGGTCCGGTTTGCCCGGGCTGCCTGGTGCTGATGGACCTCCTGTAAGTATAAGATCTTCTCTTTTCGTTTTCTTAAAATGATACATCAGAACCTCCTCACACTGGACTCCTCACACATTTCCAGAGGGTCTGATCACCACCAGTCTGCAACACACTCTTCACGAAAACATCTGTTTCATCAGATAGCTTTTAAGCCCTCTTACACATTTTGTAGATTAGCAGAACTGATGTTTATGATAGTATAGACTGGTCATAGTAGAGGACGTGTGTACCCACAAACACTCTCATTACAAGAGAGAAGCACAGCTGTTAGAAGATGTTGACCATTATTTCAGAGTTTCTGTCCTAGCTTTAAAAGTTTAATCTGAGATGCTAAAAGGTTTTGTGTCATTGTGGTGCTCTTGTGGGTGATACAGGTCAAACACAAATAATTAAATATTTAGTGAAGAGAAATATTTTGGGTAAAATTTAGGGAGCAAACACACACCCACCCACCACACGCAAACACACAAATTTATCACTAACCTGACAAATACCAGAACTGAATATCTGCCTTCATTCTACAGGGACATCCTGGAAAAGAGGGTCCACCTGGAGAGAAAGGAGCTTTGGTAAGGAAACAGGATTTTCATCTTGTCATTCAAAATTTAATTTTAGAACTGTACTTGAGAAAACTACAGTGCTTAACCGAGATTAATTCTGCTTCAAGTTCTCTTGTTTTGTGAAACACATTTTTCGTAATATTCCCCTGTTGTCATTCTTAGGGCCAGCCTGGTCCCCAAGGGCCCATCGGCTATCCTGGCCCTCGTGGTGTGAAGGTAACCAGTGTTTGATTGTGACGGGTGGATGTGTGGTGAGGTTGTGATCTTTGACGGATCGTGTCTTCTGTCTCAGGGTGCAGATGGAGTTCGTGGTCTGAAGGGAGGCAAGGGTGAGAAGGTGCGTATAGAGCCACACCTACTGTTGATCCGTCAGTCTGAAATGAGCACTGCACACATAATTATGACGACACGTCAGAGGTCACACTGAGGGACAAAAAAGTGCCCACAATCCTCCACTTGTACATCATATCAAATCAAGGGCTGTTTATTCATGCAGAGAGGTCGAGCGACACTTATTATGGGCTCATAATCACTCCATAACCTCTGAGTGTCTGCAGTCTTCTGAAAACCCATCAACACATTGTGAAATGATCAGTCTGATTATTTAAATAGTGAGTTGTCTAGCAGCACCCACAAGACACATAAATAAAGCATTACTGAAGGATGGCACAATTGTCTGAGAGCTGATAATGCATTCAAGCACACACACACACACACACACACACACACACCGACTTTGAGTGTTGCTTAAGCACTAAGACTAAACAGTCAATCATAAAATAATTACTAATCAGCACTTTTTATAAAGCATACACAGTGATATGAAACACAACCCACAGCATACTTTCACTCAGTTTTATCTGAATTCACTTCACAATAAATGATTTCAGTGTGCATGCTCTGACAAGAGCCGGATGCAGTTTAGCAGCCTGCAGTACTGCATTATTGCCATCAGGGGGAAGTGTAGCACAACTCTACAAGTCATCCATAAACCACAGCTTCATCACTAGCAGGTTTTCCCTCATGTCTTAGTTAATTAAATCATTTTCTCGCCTCCTGCTTTCCAGGGTGAGGACGGTTTTCCAGGTTTCAAGGGAGACATGGGTCTCAAAGGTGACAGGGTAAATAAACAACATTTAGACACTTTGGCTCCCAGCCCATGCTAATTTTACCGCATAGATAATAGCTGACCGGCTATTCTGATTGGCTGGTTTTCTGGGTGTGTTCAGGGTGAGCTCGGATTGGCTGGCCCCAGAGGTGAGGACGGACCGGAGGGCCCGAAGGGTCGTGCGGGCCCCAACGGTGAACTTGGTCCCATTGGTCTTGCTGGAGAAAAGGTGGATTTCTGTTGATTACATTTAACTTAAAGCTTAGCATACGAGGAAGAAATGTGAATTTAGTGTTTTGAATGTTAAAATCACACATGTTGTTTGTTTGTCCAATGATGTTCTTACACTAATGATTCTTGGCTTGTTTCTCATCAGGGCAAACTTGGTGTTCCAGGATTACCTGGATATCCAGGGCGTCAGGGGCCAAAGGTACGAGCTCAAGTTGAACATGACACCTGTACTGCATCACAATTTATTTGACATACGAGCTAGGCAACAACTCTGCTCATTAGCATGAACTAATGCCCCTCAGAGAATGAATTATGCATGTAGCACTGAGAAAGTTTTTTTTCTATTATGGAGAACTCATGCCAGCATTGTTCCCGCTGCGGTTGGGGATGCTGGTCACGCAGGCTACAAGAACTCTGAGTACAGATGCATGTGTTAGCCCTTAGTGCCTTTCATCAACAGCAGCCAGTCCAGCTTAATCCAGCTTCAAACCAGCCCCTGACATACTCATGGAGGTCTGGACACCTTGTGCCTTCATCACAGGCAGCTAAATTTGCTTGTTTTGGGTGATGTTAACACAGATTGGCGAGTTGTCAGTTCTGCCTTGATTGGTAAATCTATAGTCAATGTATATTGATGTAATACATGCTTCTGTAGCTGCTCATAGGTTTATGAAAGATTTGAGTTAGATATAAACATTCGTTAAATGCACAAGTATAAAGATGAAAATAAATTTTAATTTCATCGTAATAAGTGGACAACCAGGAAAACCTGGAAAACCAGGAATGACGGTGCATATAGCGAAGAATTACGTGTGCTGGTACAGAATTTACACACTTCAGATGTAAAGCTTCTGCTGGATGGGATGGAATAAAGCCCAGTTCTGTCAGAGATGCTGACTCGGCCCAGATTTACAGTCCCATAAACCAGCTTCTATTTAGCAGGATTAATGAGAAGTGATGTGATAACAAACAGTTTGACATGACATCATCTTTTCAGACAGCCTGCCAACTTTCAAATGGTCATGAAGTGTACTACTGAATTCCAGCCATCGCTGTCTGTGTGCTTACTGCCTTTAGACGTACAGCGTTTGTTTTATCTAGTGCCACTCGCATATTCACCGGTATTTCATTTCTGGAGTTTCATCACATCCTTTGTGGTAAATCACAGCAGATTTCTGCAGGGCCCGACTCTGAAGCTTTAAATGAATGTGTAAAAACACTGTATTGATTTTCTTTCTTGATGGCTTGCATTGCTGCTGGATTGAGGAATGCGGGTAAGCTCTTTTAAATTTACTGCCTTCTAAGCGAGAGAGAAAAGCCGAAGGTGAGCGAGCGTACGAGGCGATTAAGACTCATCAGTGGCGACTCTTAATCAGGAGTCTGTTTGGCTGTTTATCTGACGGGGTACGAGTTTGTTTACATCCCACATTTCCCTGTTATTTCCAATGATTATGTCGTGCTCCTAGATCTCCACGCTCCCCGAGCTCTCCTGCAGTTAGTCCTGTGCAAACAAAACAAGCTAGCTGCTAATGGAGAATCACGTTGTTTATCTCGGGATATATCATCCACACCTTTCTGCTGCCGAGTTATTCTAATAAAGACTCTGCCGACAACAGGGACAAGTCTCGCAGCTATTTAAAACTCTGCAAGCGTGGCAAAGTCGCCGATGCTAACGCTAACAGATTGTAATGACATTTAACTGTCGGAATCAGTAGGAGAGTCTTGCACTCTTGGAGTTCATCACTCATTAATATTCAGCTCCAGCATGTCTTGCTTTCCTCCCATAAGTCTTTTCCTCTGATTCACAGGGTTCGACTGGTTTCCTCGGATTCCCAGGAGCCAACGGAGAGAAAGGAGCCAGGGTAAGATGGATTCTTCCGCCGGCTCCACGAGCAGTGCACTCTGCATTATAACAAACACATGAGAAAGGCTGACTGAATCCTCTTATGAAAGGATTTGTATGATGACTTTGTACAAAAACACAGACACAGATCAATAAGTCGCAACAAAAGATGCAGAAGCGATTGTGTTCACGGCGATTCAACATTGATCGCTCGTCTGGAACATTATTCACATTCAGAAACTGAAGCCGATGTGCGCGTACCTCAGGTGAAAGATTGCCCATGTTACATAAACCATTTCATTTAACATTTTCTAAAATATTTACACTAATTGATGTTTAGGGCCACTTCTAGAGGCCCGGGATTGTAAGTGTGGGCCTAGCCACTATACACCCAGCAGTGTGAGGACACCCAGCAGTGGCCTGAGACAAAACAAATGAACAAATACAGCTGCAGTGCGAGATACTACACAGAAATATTGTTATTTCTCTCAACAGATGGAAACTACCAAACAACAACACGTTCACTTAAACTGAGCATCTAGTTTAGACATCCAGATTTCTGTTATGGCACCACATGCTTTGAGCTTTCCAGACTCGTGTGTTACTTGGAATGAGTGAAACACACTGACAACAGCTGAGAAAGAGAACAGATAATCTTCCTCATTCCTCTTCCTCACAGGAGCCTCATTAATGAATTTAGTGGGAACCAGTAACACACTGGGGCAATGAATCTCACTTTTGTCCAATAATAACCTCTACATAAGCACCTAAACATTTGTGTTTTTATGATTATTCATAATAAAATATGAAGTTAGTTGCTGCTCAGCTTACACACAGCTCACCGAGTGCCAGTGGTTTGTGTTCCTAATACACCTGCACCTCATCTAAAACAAATATCACAGCGACACCCAGCAATCCTGAGGGAAGGCACTTGTTTTCCCTCATACACACCGCCGTCTCATCTCCACCACAACTTTGACAACTGGAGCGATTGAATTTGCTGTATGCAGCGACTGAATTCTCCTGTGATACTTACCGCACTCATGTGTCTTCTTTTCAAAGGGTGTGGCTGGAAAAGCCGGTCCGAGAGGGCAGAGAGGTCCAACGGTACGCAGTGCCTAAATTCTTTAGCCAATCAACGTTTTTGTTACATTAATGAATATGTATGCTGATTTTAATTACACAGGTACATTTGCAATGTCACTGACTCTTAATTATGATGAACTTTTAGGGTCCGCGTGGTGCACGTGGTGCCAGAGGGCCAACAGGAAAACCGGGCCCTAAGGTACAACTTTCCTCACACTGTTGACCTCAGAGTGTTTTTTTTTGGCATTAACTACTTTTAAAGAGTCCTTATGTTCTCTGTCATCATTTCTCAGGGCACAGCAGGAAATGACGGTCCACCTGGTCCCCCTGGTGAGAGAGTAAGTGCTTCCCAGAATGCATAGCATGAGAAAACATCCCATAATTCTATTGCTGAGGTGATGTAGCGCTCGAGAGATGCTTTCTTCAGAAGTGCGGCGAGGATAAGCTCAGCATGTGGGCGTTCTCTGGATAAGAGGACTTTAAAACAGACCTGTGTTTCATCTGGAAGCTATTATAGATTTATAAAGAGCTCCTGAGCATTACACCACTGGAAAGCTGTTGTCCAGGGCTTACATAAGGCCAAACCTGATGTTGTTTGTTTACGTCGAGGCTTTGCACCTCTGGTTCATGCCGTTGTCCCTCATTATTCATCCTGCTTGTCAGCCTGAATCATAAGGATGTTGTTCTGCTCAGTGCCTGTTGACTGTACTTGCATCGAACTTTCAACATAGTTTTGCTTCATGATAATTTATTAATGTTCTGTTCGTGATAATAATAATAACGCTGCAGCTTCCTTTTTATAGATTTAACCAAGATTATAAAACAATATATTGCCTCAGGTCAGATAAATATTCCACTCTCGTATATAGTAGACAGACCTTGAGTTATCTGATGCTCGTTCTGTTGTTGATATTGCAGTGCGGCCATCTTGCTCTTGTTTAATTTATAAACTAGAAAAAATGACCTACTTTCTCCTGTCTGTTCTAGGGACCTCAAGGACCCCAGGGCCCTGTTGGTTTCTCAGGACCTAAAGGCCCCCCTGTGAGTGCCTGTTTATGTTATTCGTGCTATTTTTAGGTGCTGTGTCAATATATTCAATATGTCATGTGAGCAACAGCATAATTTATTTACTTTGTTTTGCAGGGACCACCAGGAAAGGATGGGCTGCCCGGTCACCCTGGCCAGCGAGGAGAGACGGTATGTGTTTCCTGGTCCCTCCAAACCTGGAACGGTTGCCCACCTACTTTACCTGAACAACAGCTTGACCAGCAGATATCTGTTAGATCTGTTAGAAGAACACATCCAGGGTTTGAAGGAACCCTCGTTCTAATTTGCAAACCTAAAGAGTTAGAGAGGTTCTGTCTGATCCAGATTAAAAATGGTACAAATGTACAGAAGTTGTTTTTGACTTTTAGGAGCAATAAAGCTTCAAGTTCTTTGGCCACATTGCACCAGGAGAAATTATGTTGTGATGGATTGATAGACAGATAGAATCTCTGATGTTGATATTGATCACGCTGTCATTAATACTATTATTGGTGTTTATTTGTTTCTAGGGATTCCAAGGTAAAACTGGCCCACCTGGACCTGGAGGTGTTGTCGGGCCTCAGGTAAGTTTATACTTTGCTAGTGTAATTTTCATGGAAGGAAAGCGAGAAGGCCTCTGCCTGTCAGGTTCACACGTTTGTCTGTAATGGTCTAAAAGGGTCCGACCGGAGAGACCGGCCCTATTGGTGAGAGAGGACATCCCGGACCCCCGGGTCCTCCTGGGGAGCAAGGTCTCCCAGGCGCTGCCGGAAAAGAAGGTGCAAAGGTGAGTATCTTTATGGTTTACATTAATTTAAACCAAATTATAAGCAAAATTTAAAGAATACAGAACCAGATTCACCATAGACATTGAGAACGATTAATAGTAAAGATGTTTGACCATATTGGAATATTTGTTTACAATATATAGATTGTAAGAAAAGCATTAAAGATGTTTTTTGATCATCTCTATAAAGAGACCAGTTAGTCAGTTAGTTAGTTAGTTAGTTGAGCAACAAGCAGTTCTATACAAGCAGCTCGGTTTCTCACCGTGTCAGTGCTGTGGCTGAATTTACTTTCTAAACAGAGTTTAAATTGTTGCCTTTAAAAATCTGGGCAGAATTTCTGTTCAATCTTGTGTTCTTCCTGTCTCGGTTTCAATTTCTGTCACTCCTAAATGGAGACACTTTAAGCAGTGTGATCAGTCCACGTCAGATCTGAGCGAACAGCCCAGAGGGCCACAGTCTGAGCGGTCAGACTCTTCCTGCCGTCCTTCCCTGATTTCACTCACTGCTTTCCTCTTGATATTAGCAAAATATGACACCATCGTAATGCTGCTCAGTGGTCCAATCAAAACGCTGCTCATCCACTGAGGTCAAGAGATTATTGTCTTTCTCATTGAACCAAAACTGTGTTAAGTTTTTGAGCAATTTGAAATCTTAAACTTCACTCATGAATCAAGTGTTCTCTCTGTTGAAGCACACCGGGCCTGTCTGATTGCGCTCTTCAAACATACTTGTTGGTCTCTCATAGCACTCTTGAGAGCCGGATATATTGCTTTCCTAATGACTTTTGCTTTAGTTTCAAAACACAGTGTCATTAGATCAAAATGAGTTTTGTTTCAGTCAGTTGAATATTAATTAAAATGATATTAATTAGATTGTGTTTCTTGTTTTCGTTTCCTTTCATTATATTAAATACTTCAATCACATAATAATATTCAAGCACAGCCCATTCATAATTCATATTGTAAGTTGATTTCTCAGTGTGAACACTGTGGCTCTGTTTGACGGAATACCCTGACTAGCCCAATGCATCCCCATTGGCTCAACCGAGTGCGGGGCGGGACCAGTGTTTTTCCCACCCAATAGGGGGAATGTACTTCAAAACTTTAAACACACTTTACTTAATTGTGTTGTAAAGTAAGACTTTAATGAAACCTCTTGGTTTCAGGCTACTAATAATGTACAAAAGCAAATCAAAGCTAATCAGTTTGTTGTCAAACTTGTTCTCTGTTTTGTAGGTCACTTATTATATTTTAAAGGGGATAATATTCTAAACTGAACCATCTGTCTGTCTCAGGGAGATCCAGGTCCTCAGGGCAGTCCTGGAAAAGACGGGCCTCCAGGACTGAGAGGTTTCCCAGGAGAGCGAGGTCTTCCTGGAGCGACGGTAAGATCACGCGCCGCCGCAGATGATAAATCCTGCTGATCTTATAGACAGTTGCACAGCAGCTCATTAAACACACAGAATTAGACTTCAGTACACTCTACCAAAACTTTAACAGGACGCATAAAAAAGCTTCATTGTTAGATAGAGAGATGCAGTATGTGATCTGCATTTGCCTGCAGATCTGTGCTGCACAACTATGCTTTTACCTCACTGACTTTTCAAGCCAGTTGTTTTTTGGACAAAAAATGATTTAATTGGAAATGTTGGCGTGTGGAAGACGAGGTTGTTTGGTCGTTCTTGATGTTTGATCTCAAGGTCACCGCCTCTTTTCGTACTGCCTGATTGTTTTCTGCTGGGTGTTTTTCTCTCTCTTAGGACAGCTAGAGTCATTACTGAGGCCACTGTGTGCGTCTGACCTTTAGAAAGGCAATCTTAAGTCCTCACACACACTCACGCAAGGGCCCCCCACTAACCCCGGCACACACAAATTCACCCACAAGGACATTTTTGAAACCTCTCTATCCAGATGAAGGTGTTACTGAAGTCTGCATAAACAAGCGTCGAAGTTTATAAAAGTGACACTCAGAAAGTGTATTTATCTCAGCGGTCTTGGACTACCTCAGGGCTGCTGGTCAGTGCCATCAGTGGCCATGTGGGGTCACAGGCATGAATTTAAATATAAAGTTAGTGGCACAGTTATACAGTTATTGATAGACAGACACTTTTAGAGTAAAAAATGATCTGTGTATTTGTGGGACAAATTTAGAGATAATCTATTAATCCTTGAGAAACATTATTAAACGCAGTAGTTGGTAGTTTGAGACCCCTGATTTAAATATACATGGATTCACAAACACACCTTCAAACACACACACAATCTCATGGGGGCTCTTTGATTTCGACCGTGTCTCAGCTGACAGGCCTCCAGTGGGAGACCTCAAACAGCCCAATAAATATCACTCTGATAGATGCAAACCAGCCGACAGAGTTCTGTGGATCTAAAACAAAAGATTAATGAAACAGAGTCAGGAGAACCGAACCGAACCTGCCGTCAGTTTGAGCTGTAATCTGTCCAGATACAGAGATTCCTTTAAAACAGTGAAACTCTGCTGTCACTGCGTATTTATACTGAGTTAATTGTTCCTTATTTTGTCAGGATCAAAGTCTTGTGTTCTGTTTAAACCATAACCATCCACAACTGTCAGCAAAGCGTCTTTCAGAGCTGAATACATTTGGGCTCCACATAAAGACCGTATCTTTTCATTGGTGGTGTTTGCTAATGCTCCTACTTGAAGTTTGGATAATTGGATAATGCAGAAGGGAAAAAAGCCACATTGCTGTTTTATTAGGCTTTGATTTACCCATATTTTGTTCTTCTTTCTCTTTTTCATTCTCTCTCCCTCGCTGTCTCTCACCCTCTGCAGGGGCCATCTGGTTTGAAAGGAGCAGAGGGCCCTCAGGGTCCCCCCGGCCCCGTGGTGAGTACTCTGTTACCATGGTTTTTCATCATTCAATGCTAAAAACTCATTCTCTCAAAAGTAACATTCAATATTTATTAGCCTCAGCAAGTTGAGGGAGTGGTCAGGAAGATCCAAGGCTCAAAAATGCTATTAAGTATTGAAAAGTGTGTACTTTACAGCACAGAGCACACAAACAAAAAAGAGCTCACCGCTGCGCTACATCGCACAGCCGAGCAACATCTCGCGCTCACCTCTGCACCCCTGCAGTGTCGTGAGCTTACACTAAAGGCCGTAATCAGTTCCATGAGTTACACAAGATGAATTCACATCGCCGATTTGAAACGACTCTTGACTGTTTACACCACGGCCGTTTCCTTACGTTTCATTTGACAGGCGAGTTGCAATGTCTTCAAACCTTCTTGAATTTAAACCAATTATTTTCCTCTCCGATTCATTTCTCTTGAGAACAGAGATAAGTATTGTCACCCTATAATTGTTCTTTTTTTGGGCACAGCGCGAAATTAGAACGGATGTATGAAAAGTTATTGAGGAGTTTGACATTCAGCAGTGTCAGTCTGATAAAGAACACATTTGCATTCGTGTAAAGATGCAGAGGTCTACAAATTAAACCACATTCAGACTGACAGATAAGGATTCAGACTGTAGGTTTGACCGCTGGCAGGAGTCATCACTGATATATTGAGTCCTTCTCACGACAGGGTTGTGGGTTCGATTCCCAAGGAACACACTAAATGATATAAATGTATACCTTGAGGACACTGTGGATAACAGTGTCGTCTTAATGCATGAATGTAAGTGAGGTAAACCCAACATAGAAGGAGGAGCCTGAGTCTTGTCTAGGGACCAGAATAATATGGAGATATGAAGGTGGGATTTTTTGACTTGCGTAGGTGGGTAACTACATTACCCAGAACAGCCTAGCAACCGCATGGCAATGCGCTGACTTTCGCACAGAATCTCTTCAGAAATATAACGATCTGGCTTGTTTGGCTGATCTGAAGAAATTCAACAGGGTTAAAACAAATATCAGATGGGGTTTAATACCTTAACAGACAAGTGCGTCTAGTTTTCTGTGTTGATTTGATTTGTGTAATAAACAAAAAAACAAAAAAAACAGCTGAAAAACAGCTTAAAATGAAATCAAAAGTAAAACCTCCCATCTGGATTTTTAGAACTAAATATAAACCCCTACAAGCACCTAAACAGGTTTGGTGGTTGCTTTACAATCTTTAATACATCACTAACAAATGAGCTACACCATGTTGATGTTATAGGCTTCAGTATCTCTGTATAGTGTGTGTCTTTTGTGTAGTTTGTAGATTTGAGAACATCAAAGCCTCATAACCTGATGAATCCTCATTTAAATTGCTGTTTAATGTGCATGGTGATTGTAGGGTTCTCCTGGAGAGAGAGGAGCAGCAGGAGCTGCTGGCCCCATCGGCTTGTCTGGACGCAGTGGCCCTCAAGGACCTCCAGGACCAGCTGGAGAGAAGGGTGCCCCGGTAAGACAATGACAATTAGTGTTTCTCATATCACACAGAACATGTGTTACTGCTGCTCCTTAACCCAAAATTATAACAAGCAATTGGGTGTGGGCTCTTGATTTGGGTCAGCAAGCAACTGCTTTGCAGCTACCCAAAACAGCCCAGCATTGTTTTTGTTTTTTCTTCAGAAAATGTCGGAATGTGATTTGACAGTGGTTGCAGTGTATATGTTTGGCTGAGTTTAATTGTGTTTGTCGTTCAGGGAGAGAGAGGACCTCTCGGTCCAGCTGGCCGTGATGGAGTCCAAGGTCCAGTTGGTCTTCCAGGTCCAGCAGGACCTCAGGGTCCACCTGGAGAAGACGGCGATAAGGTAAGCCGCAGTATTTATATCACGTTGATAAGTTGTGACATTAGGTAGGCTACACATTGCCTTGCGGATGTAACTGTTACATTAATACAACGCTTCTGTTGATATGGCAGTTTCACAATTATTTCACAGTTGCCACAGGGCACAGCTGTTTTCACTTCATCTTAATTCAGCTCGAAATGAAAGAATGTTGCACATAAACACAAATAATGGGCAGTAGCAGCCTTACACTGCAAAATAGTTTTCTAAATAAGTACTTTGTCTTGTTGCTTAAGATTTAAAAAAGTTGCGTAAGAAAATGAGACTTGCTTTTCAGAGAATGTGTGTTAACTTGTGGGTATTTTGTTGTTTTAGAAGTTTCATTCCTTCTTAGCATAAAACTCACTAAATGAGTTCTCTGAAAACAAGTTTTTTAACTGATACAATTTTGCTTCAATTTTCTAGTTCTTCAAATAAGAAATATGACTGAAATTCAGACTAAAAGTGATTTTCCGCAGTTTACGGGCCGTAACCAAACATTCACCTTAGTAAATCTCACACCTCCCGGAGTTCCTCCCCACAGGCACTGATTGGGCAGAACAGATCTAAAATCATTCTTCATCATCACTAGCACACATTACACGCTCCTCTCTCTCCTCCTCCTCTCCGCCACATATCCATCATCAGCAGTACAGGCAGCCTGTAATGGAATTAGCGCAGGGTAGCATAAACGTTGTCTCTCCATCAGTATCCTCTAACAAGGTTTGTGGGCTTACGTGCCACGAATATGTTTCGGTGAACCTTTCTCTGGTTATCTCGAGTTCTTTAAGAAAAATATTTATCATTCCGTTTACAGTAAAACTTCATGCAGGTCATCTGCAATGTCATATTTTGCACTGCCCAGAAAGCTGTTTACTTCGAAATGTCTCTGTCCATTACCATCACCGATGGGTGATTCATGCACTGGAAACCTGCTGTAGAAACCAGACAGATAATACATGACTGACTTGAACACTTATTTCCAGGGAGAGATTGGTGAACCAGGTCAGAAGGGAAGCAAAGCTGACAAAGGTGAACAGGTGAGTTAAACTGAGCATAAAAACTCTGTTTAATATGTGGGGGGTCTGAACTGAGTGCCGAGATGTAAAGTTAAAGACACACATGCAGTTTTCTTGCTTTCATTAGAACAAAGGTTACAATGCATTACCAAAATAATACTTTTATTATAAAAGAATTATAATGGAATTGTTCAGAAAACAGAATCTGAACCAGATCCGGTATTTCTGTACAGTTCTGTATTCATACCCTTACAGCTCAGTGTAAACACATGTACAGTTGCTCTCTCTTTCTGATCAATATCAATATTCTGATCAATATCTTCTCTGTGATATCCACCAGGGTCCTCCAGGTCCACCTGGTCTTCAGGGCACTGTTGGAGCTCCTGGACCTGCTGTACGTCTCGGCCGCACAAGCACGACAGCCCCATCTCTTATGTTTGCCATTTCTAATGCAGCAAAGACTCTGACTAACTCACTGCCTCCCCCAGGGAGCTGATGGAGAACCTGGTCCTCGTGGACAGCAGGGTATGTTCGGACAGAAGGGAGATGAAGGATCCAGGGGCTTCCCAGGACCGCCTGGTCCCATTGGTCTGCAGGTGAGACTCGTGGTTTCAAACATCCCCTGACTTGTGTAGCATTGTGAACTCTGTCTCGTGGTAACCCAGATAAATACAGTGCAGGCAACATCAGCTGCTGCCCCGGGCTGCAGATGGGAGGTGTGAATTGATTTTATTTTGATTACCGGTCTGATGAGATCAGCACATGTATCAGAGCAGACTCACTGCGGACATACAGTGCACAGCAGAGCACAGTACAAATTACAGTCAGCTGGTAATACAGTCAGTCATTTAAAAAAGCTTTAGATGGGCAGAATAATTAATGAGCACAGAGAAAGTGCTCATAAAAGAGTCAAAAGACTGTCTGTTCTTTCAAATCATTGTAATGATGAACACATATCTATCATACATACAGATATTATATTACTTTGCCAGCTGTTTTCTGTATATTGGCTTGGTTAAGGAAAATCATTGTTACACTGTTGCAGATTGTAGAATTGGAATTGTGTGTGTAGTAGTTACTGTTAAACCAAATATTAGCGCTCTATCCTCTAATCTGATTGGATGAGAGAGGTTTATAAAGTACAGCAGAGAGCAGACACAAAACATTCTACTTTAAAAACTCAGCAAGCAAGACGGAAAAACTGGTTAAAGCATGTGAACGATCCAGAATATCATGATGAACTGAACATTATCATACATATCTGCTCTTTTATCTGATGATAATACAATGAAACCTCCGGCTTCCACCATCCATCTCTTACTGTAGCTGTTTCTCTGAAAGGAAGTCATCACAGTAATGAGCTGCATTGACTGCTTGTGTTCTCCTGCCTTCAGATCTCTCAGACACCTGATTCCATTGAGTTTTAATTGGGCGTAATGCACTTCCATTTGAATTGTGTTTAGTGAGCTGGTCTAATAGACATTACAGCATTGCACACACACACTCGTCTGGCTGTGATGAGTGTCTGTGTTATTGGTCTCAGACTAAGAGCTTCTGCTCTGATGACCAACTCAAGAGTCAACCAACGAGAACGCACTGCCCTGCCGACTCGTCGGGGCATGTTTGTTCTGTATGAGTAAATATCAGGAAAACGCTTCACTGAAGCGGGTGAGGGCTGCCGCCGGGCCACTTTCAAACAACCGGCCCATATAATCGCCCGTCGATGAAGCAATTAAGAAATAAATGTCAAGGATCAAACGCGCAAAAAGCCGGGTCACATGACTTGAGTTTGTTTATGCACCAATGCAGGTGTGTGTTGATGATATTGGCTCAGTTTCACAGACATGGATTAGATTAAGCAGAAGTAATTCTTAATGTGTACTAATTAGCTGGTTAGTCCTTAATTACCTGAGTTTGTGAATCCGTAGTCTAGAAACAATTCATTCAATGTCTCAATCATTTTCAGCCTAGGCTAAGTAGTATTAGTTAAGTAGTATTAGTTAGTACTGACTAACTTTAGTGTTTAGTAACTTCATCATAGCACAAATGTTTGCCTGGGACTCCTCATAATAATGAGTGCTTCACACTTACATAATATAAAGAGTTTAATTCACTAAACGGCGCCACTTTCAAATGTTGTATTTCAGGAAAAACATCTTAACAATTAACCGGCTTCAGTCCGGTGTAACAATATGTCAAAGGGACAGAAATATAAAAATTATGTATTAAAATGAAGTGGCTATTATTTTTATGTAAACATGTCTCCTTTTACGTAAATTAAGCTGATGCTACTGAAATGTGGATGTGCCGTCGCAGCAGGGATGAGTAACTGCTGTGTGCAAACAAACGACTAAATGATATTTTAGTTTTTTTTGGCGTTAATTGTTTTGTTAACAATGTGCATAATTTCTTCAGTGAATAAGGTGCTAAAACAACACAGACAGCACGTGCAAATAAATGTCACTGCCAGCGGATGCAAAATATAGTGAAGTCTCTTTAATTGGCCATTAGTTAAGCTGAAAAACTGCATAAATGTTTTAAAGAGTTCCTTAGTGAAGAGCCGAGGAAGTTAATGTGTGTTGCACACGGCAGCTGTTCTTCAGGGATTGTTTGAACAGAGAGAAATCTCTCTGTGTAAATCAAGCGTTTCTGTGCGGGTAAAATCAGCTTCTATACTGTGTGCAGTGTTGAAAGTTTGATGTTTCTCATCACTCGCCATTCAGAGCTGAAAAACAATCAAGTGTCACACTGAACATGAGCTCAAATCTGACAAAGGATATTAGGTGCTCGCTTAGATTTCAAGACAACAGACTCTGGCACTCAATAAACTCCCCCTCACTTCACCTCTGCCTGTTCCAGTTGCCATATGGCCCATTAGCTCTTCTCCATCGGTTCTGAGATGAAACATTGTTGCTGTCCTCGGCTAACTGCATCTGGGCCTGAAAATGTTCTTCTTTGATGATCCGAAGGTTCATTCTGTTGTTTCTAAGTTGCATTGTTCCTGCACATTTCCACAATATTGACATCAGTGTATGTACTGTAAGTTTTTGTTACTTCTGTAAGTTTGTCTTTAATTAGCATAAGCACAAGCCCTTTTTTTTTAAACAGGGTCTTCCTGGACCGCCAGGTGAGAAGGGTGAAAATGGAGACGTTGGTCCTATGGTGAGATGTTTTAACAGATGATGTTCTTCTTCTTCTTCTTCAGAACTCTGTTAGTTCATGACTATTAGCTTTAAGAACATGTGCAGTACATGCTAATGTTAACAGAATTGACCTTTATCTGATGTTTATAATCTGTTGTCTCTCGTCTGAAAACAGATCATGGATATTAAAGACTTAAATACTTAAATCTTAAATACTAGTAAAATCTCATTTGTGTCTCTTCTTTCTTCCCCAGGGTCCCCCAGGCCCACCTGGTCCCAGAGGCCCTCAAGGGCCCTCTGGTGCTGATGTAAGTGCATCTTACACCAAAGCGCGTTTGTCCCGGCTTTTCTTCAACAATAACAGCTTTCATGTTTCACCTCTTAACGTTTGCCTTTTGTGTTGAAGGGTCCACAAGGTCCTCCTGGAGGAATCGGAGGAATGGGAGCTGTTGGTGAGAAGGTACGAATATTCCAAGTCCCGTGTTTATTTCTGCTCCCAATAACGTGATGTCATGGACAGACATGGACAGATGGACAGACATGGACAGATGGACAGACATGGACAGGCAGTTCTTTACTCGTTTAGTGGTCACACACCTCAGTCTTCGTTTTAAATCTCACCCTTATGTCTAAATTGATACAAGAAAACGACTGATGTACATCACTGCAGATTTGACAACGCTGTTTGGCAGGTCATTCATATGTAATGCTTAGACTGACAGCTAAGAAGAATCTAGAATATGTAGCAGGTCACCATTGTGTCCATTAGGAGCTGAAGTGCTTTTATTCACTGCAGCCTGGCTAAGATAAAAATGATATTTGGCTGTATTACACCGGCTCTCTGGAACTCCTAATTCTGATGGATTAAATCACAGCATTCAGACTATTATGGACTGTAGTCTCAAATAACTGATTTAACTACATTCATAACCTTTCAGTGCCAAGACTTTCATGTCTCTCACATCTTTTTCACATCATTAAATCATTTTAATTCAGATCCATATCCATATTTGTATCCATATATCCTGTCATTTATTTAGTAGGTGAGGAATACACAGGATATTGTACAGTGTTTGCTGACTGTACAATATTCCATACCTATTTGAATTTCACTCTGGGCTCATAATGCTGGTAATGCAGTTACAGTTATGTGATTGATGTACAGTGTTGTTATTGTCATGCTGAAGCTTTAGTCCAGTAATATTCTTCACAGGGCGAGCAAGGAGAAGCTGGTAATCCTGGACCTCCTGGAGAGACAGGACCTGGGGTGAGTGACCTTCCCAAATCACTTTCTGTGAGACTGTTGTTTTCTAATCATCATACAAACAACAGCTTAATACCTTTCAGACACAAACAGAGGAAAATATGCACACACTAATCTCAGGACACCTCAAGTTACTATGAAACTATACCATTTACTCACAATATGACCAATGAAATACATGTGGGCGGGGCTAGATTTCATTATGGAAGTTGATTGGCGCCTGACGAACAATGGTAACTAAACTAAACCTAAACGGTCACTGTTTGGTTCATAAAAACTTTGATATGTTAACATATAGACATGACATATAGGGAATAGATTGATTAACAAATCAAATGACTGTTTAGCCAAATACCACTGTCCATGTAGAACTTTTGTAGACAATTTTCCAGGACATTCAGACGACTCCAAAAGTTTTATAAAGTTAACTTTTCTATAATATACTGATGGAAAGTGTGGCGTATCTACAGATGAGTAGTCGGCCAATCAAAAGCCTGGTTTGTCAATGTTGATGTGAATAGCTGATTAACTCTTTTGAATTTGCACATCAGAATAAAGAGCGTGTCTACACTCTTTGTTCTCTGGCTGCTGTGGATCGTGACGTGCTGCAGGGCTCTGTATTCAACCCTTTTATCTTTGTGATATATGCTGCAGGGCCCAAAAGGTGAGAGAGGAGAGAAGGGCGAAGCTGGTCCCCCTGGTGCTGCTGGGCCCCCAGGTCCTAAAGGACCCCCTGGAGATGACGGCCCCAAGGGTAACCCTGTAAGTATGGCACCTCTGAAATGAAGCCCTTCTGTTATGTATGTACATAAGATGTTTCATGGCCATAACGCCACAGCAGTGTGGTGAGAAGAGAGGTCAAATAAAAACACTCTTTAATGATCTCACAGACCCAATGAGCCTTGCTAGAACAGGAAATGGTATTTTAGATGGATTATGCTAATGAAATATGAGATTTCCTCCACTAATTAAAAATTATTCCAGTACTTTGTGTCTAAGATGAATAAGACAAGGTTATTCAGTTGAAGTCACCGAGCCATGTAATGCTTACATTGATAAATGTTGTTTTGCAAAATGTATAAAGATTGTATTGTTGGTATTTAGTTTTTAACTTATTTACATGTCATTCTGCATGTGCTTCTGTCACTATAGGGCCCTGTTGGTTTTCCTGGAGATCCTGGTCCACCGGGCGAGCCAGGTGTTGCTGTAAGTGCCAAACTGAATCAATCAAACTCCAGTTTATGAGTTTTCTATGATGATTTATCTGTGCTCTGTGTCTTCACTGTAGCTGAATGATAAAAATCATCATATATATATATGAATAGTGAATAGTGTGTTGCGTTGGATTTGTCAGTCAACTCCTTCTGGTCGCTAATAATTTGCCTGTAATAACATTCGTCCTATTTCAGGGAATAGATGGAGCCCCAGGAGAAAAAGGAGAAGATGGAGAGTCTGGTCAGCCTGTGAGTACAACAGAATTTGGTGCAATACATTTCTACAAATTATAAAGTTCCTAATTCAGAGAGAAGTTGATTACACCAGCAACCTCAAAAGTCTACTGTTGTTTTCAAAAGTTTCAGTCATTTGTTTGGCTTCCCCTTAATTTCCTGCTTTGGAACAAATACAGTTGAGAAGCATTGTGTAAACTTCTTGCATAAGTGTACAGTATAAACACGATAATTAAGTCAAACAGAATTGCCGGAGCTCACAGTGGCAGCCCATTAATTTCAGTCTTTATTAACATTTATTTTTGTAATTTGGATTTGCCAGTGCAGGGAAATGAGTAATTAACCATTACATTCAATGTATTAGAATCTCTAGCTTCAGAAGTTTAGCATGACTGTGGTGAGAGATTCTTTGAAAGGGCCATTTATAAGCTACAGATGCATGAACAGTTAATGAGGTTGTTTTGAGCACTGAGACTTTACAGGAACGCACACGGCAGCCTTATTTTGATGAGAAGTTCATCAATTTAGTATCAATCAGTCACACAGCTAAATCATTTTGCTAATTTATACTCATCCTAAGCTGGTGTGTTTATGAAACCTCAGAGTGTCTTAATTGCATTCAATTAATTATCCCAAAATTGGCAGAAAGTTTATTTATAAATTAAGGTCTTTTATTTCCCATCTGCTGGTTTAGAAAAGTTTTGCTTCTGCTAATCTGATATGTTCATATTCATTTTTTCTATATTTTTAGGGACCTCCTGGTCCATCTGGGGAAGCTGGTCCACCAGGACCTCCTGGCAAGAGAGTAAGAAACATTTTTATCATTATTAACATATTTTAAGCAGTAACAGTTCAGCGTATTTATCTCACAGGTTTTTGGACCATCTCCGTCATGGATAACAAGCTTTCCTTAGAATCAGTATTTTCATATTTTCCAAAGAGTATCTTTGGAAAATCCTGAAGATTCTGACCTGTTGTAAAGTAGGTCATCTTTTTTGTTTAAAGTTTTCTCTTAATCAGCGCTGATGATTAATGACAACCAGCTGGAAAACAAAGTTCTTTAGTGGATGTTGAACTGGGAATACTAAACCACCAGCCTGAACTCCCTGAGAAACAGTATTTAAATGGTGTCACAGACAGAACTCATTTCCTCTCTCAGGATGAGAGAAGACAGTCCAGACGCTGTACTGATCTGGGTCCGTTTGACGGACAGCGATGAGAGGACGGCAATATGAAGGATTTTGGAGGGGAAGAGGAAATATAACTGTCACATTTGTGATGGGAACTCAAGCTCCTTCTTAGCCTGTCACATCAAAAGAAATTTGTTCTGCCGGGTGACACCTCATCGCCTCGCGGAAAACAGCGTTGTTTCACCAGTCAGGAAAATAACGCCGCATTTTTACCAAACAGGGAAAAAGTCAACTTTTTCAATTTATATTGTGTTGAGGTGCGTTCAGGCCCGCGGCAGTATATTGAACTGAACGCCAAAAAATTGTTATTTTCTCTTGACTGTACGCACTGTTATTTTCTCATCTTTTGCAATTGTCTCTGTGTTTATGTGCACTGTGTGACGCCTGCAAGATTGTGTACCGCGAGCTGTTTGAATTATTGTATATATCTTGGCATTCAGATTTTTCGCTTCGTGTACGCTGCACAATAGAAACAGAAGGGGGCGGAGTCACGTGATGGTACATTTAGTCATTTAGCTGACGCTTTTATCCAAAGCGATGGTAGGGGCGGGGTTATGTGATGGGAGGGGTAGAGTTTTGTGATTGCACCTGTATATTTAAGGGGGAAAAACAGCAGTTGCACCTTCATTTGACAGTTGCGCGTTTCCATTTTTGACCCTGTAGGGCTACAGTACTATTTCTTCAGTTTGGTTAAGATTTTTCACATTTTTCCAGATGAAATCTTGTAGGTGCTCTTAGCCTAGCTGTGCACCAGCGTTTCACAGATCCTTTGTGGGTTTTATCTCATTTATCTGTGAGGCAAAAAGTTCTGCTGGAAGTTTAATAGGAGGTTCAGGCAAAGCTGTGCTTTCCTATTATTTCTCCATAAAGCTTTATGGCATTTCTGTCCGCATACAAATGCATTATTCATGCAAAACCCAGAGAAAACACCACTCGCCATCCCAATATACTTGATGGCACTCTCCCTGGAAAAAAGCACACGTGCTATCAGCATACATGCGGAGGCCGATGGCTGAGGGACTCTGGCTGGAGAACCACCAATGTGTTTTAATCCTGGGTGAGAAAGACAGTTGGGGGAAACTGATCTTGCAGTATTAACTCTCCTGCATCAGTGATTCTGGCGCTTGTTTTGCAACAAACACAGAAATATTTTGCTTTCTCAGCACTTACCGACTGCAGTTTGAGATGAATATGGAAATCACTCCCCTATTACCTGCTATTTCTTATTCTTATTCCTCCACTTGTCAGGTTGTCCCTAGACTATTAACTATCTGGAGAATTACTGAATTTATATTCCTTTGAGAATGTATAACCTGTCGACAGTTGATTAGTTCCTCCTGGTCTCCGGTCACATTTACATGTAGCAAAGACAAGTGGAGGAGACCGGGCAAGACTTCACACAGAAAGCTGAACTGTGTTCCCTAGACAAGCTTGTCACATGATTTAAATGAAAATAAATTTAAACCAACTCTCACTGTAATCAGTACTGTAACAACCTGCTTCTCTGTTAGTTTTTTATGATACAGAAGGGTAACATGTGGTTTCATAAACAGAGTTTTTCTCTGCTGTAATAAAGGGCTTTTCTCCGTGCAATAACTGTAAAAATGTTCAATAGCTTTTATTGTAGCCTAGACTTCAAGATTTGTTTCTGTACAGGAATCGATTTTTAAAAAGAAGGATTCTTGAATCCTGAGGATTCACTAGAGTGAAATGTGTGACAGCTCACCCTTGTCTCACCTGTTTAAGATCATTACCCACAATCGAACCGAACTCATTTACGCCCGTGCGAGAGCGTCCACCTAGTGAATCCACTTGCCCATTTATACCAGTCAAGCAAACTCCCACGAGTGCAGCTGTGATGTCTCCCAGTGACCTTTTCACCGTTTGTTTCATAGCCCGGCACCGACAAATGCTGAACTACAGCTTTCTTTTCTTTCCTCAGGGACCCCCGGGGGCTGCCGGAGCTGAAGGCAGGCAGGGAGAGAAGGGCGCCAAGGTAACGCATATCATTCCGAATCAATTCAGCCCGACACACACTGCTGTTTCCAGCGGCATAATTAAAACACAGACAGCAGAGAGAGCAAGAACGTCTTTGACTGAGTGACTCAATGTTAACACGTGTGGACAGTCCTGTCATTACCGAAGCTGTTGGGATTGGGAAGTGTGTTGATTGTAATTCCCAGGTTTTCTTAACCTTGACCTCTTTTTAGATTTGATTATTAATATAAAAAATAATAATTATAAAAACTTGCCACGAATAGTACTAAAATAATAGTTGAATGCTTTGATTTTTACACACTTTAGAGTTTGTAAATGGTTTTCATGCTCCTTCATTTTCTCTAGGGTGAGGCAGGACTTGAGGGTCCACCAGGTAAAACTGGACCAGTTGGACCTCAGGGACCCGCTGGAAAGCCTGGTCCGGAAGGACTCCGGGGAATCCCGGGCCCTGTGGTGGGTATTCATTTCACCTCAGTACACACACACATACAGACACACACATCCAGAACTATACAGAATAGCCTGGTGAAAAATCACCTCTCTTTGCTTGTACAATCTGTATCTCTCTCTTGTCTGCTTGAGCACATTTTTTGTAGAGTCTGGTCCATTCATCATTGTCCCGCTCACAGTAAATCGATGGCTAGTCGTAAGCAAACGGGCTGAAGTAATGAATGTTGTAATTGGATGGATTTTTACAGGGTGAACAAGGACTTCCGGGAGCTCCTGGTCAAGATGGCCCACCTGGACCGATGGTAAGACCAGAGACCTGTCCTCTTGCTCGTCCTTTATTTCTCTCTCTCTCTTTCTGTGTGTATGAGCGCAGTTTGAAATCTCACGCATGGTTCTTTGATATTTAGGGACCTCCTGGTTTGCCTGGTCTGAAGGGAGACCCGGGCTCTAAAGGTGAAAAGGTGAGTGACATCTTAATTCTTTTGCTGTCATGTTTATGAACGGTGTGATTGTGGTGATAAGCTTTGTTTTAATGTTGTTTTTGATGGTTTGCGAGTTAGCCTGAGGCTAATTGCTCATGTACACATGTACTGTGCACTCTGTACTCATTGTATGTAAATGAACCATCATCCAGTCTGACCACTGATCTGTGACATCTGTTATGCTGTGCGTTTTTCTGCAGGGTCACCCCGGTCTGATCGGTCTGATCGGACCTCCGGGAGAGCAGGGAGAGAAGGGCGATCGAGGTTTGCCCGGTCCTCAGGGTCAGCATGGCGGCAAGGGAGATTCTGTAAGTCACAAATTATTTATTTGTCCTTTCCAGCAGACTAAACGTTTACCTTCAGCAGAACATACAGGAACTTTCTTCTCACCATGAACACTGCTTTCATATTAATGTTCATTTTAAACACCCCCCTCTAATTGTGTTATGAATGAAACTGCTTTAAAAGGCAGACATCAGTAACTCTGTATCTGTGATTCTGTTACGCCAGATGTTCACATGTAAGCTGTGAGGAATTTGTCTTTTGAACCCAAAACATATATACATCACAATCAAACACAAACTGGTCCTGCATTAACATCCTAAAGAAAAATCATACATGTTTCAACATCTCTTTTGTTTCTACTACACAGCAATGAGATTAAACGGAAAACAAAGGAGGATTTATTCGGAATATGTATGGAATATTCCATAATGGTTAAGTTGAGGAGAATATTCTCAGAATTCTATGAATACGTTCCGCTCCGTATCACCAGCTGCATCAGCAGAGCTCAGACTAACATTCTCTTGTAGTTTGAGGCGAGTTGTTCTTGGTGAGTTTACATTTTAGACACCGAATGCAAATATCTTGACTTTAGATGGAGATATACATTAAGGTCTTTCTTTAAAAAGCGTTGGATGACAAATATGGTTGGAAATTATGACTGAATTACTGCCCTCTGCAGATGTCTGCCCCCGTTATTTAAAGCAATGGAGATTCAAACATACTCAGACTAATCTTATTCAGATGATTGTGTTTTCTCCTGCTGTGAGTTTGAGAATGCGTCTCACCTCACCGTCATCTCCCGTTAGGCAAATGTGCAGTCTGTGGCAGCACTCAGTAACAGAGGCTGGATTTCTCCCCACGGAACAACTTTAAAAGTCCTTGACTCGTAATGAATGGAGATGATCAGTGTTTAATACACACCAGAGAATTCTGCAATTAACAAGAGTCACTTTCATCTGTGTAAGCAAATCATTCCTGGAGAGAATATCAAAACTCATTTTCTCATTCACACTGTTGTATGAAGTCCAGTGGACCAGCTTCAGTTCTTCTGGGTTCTGTCATCTGTAGAGCTTTAAGTCCGTTCACAGATCCATCATCATGTGAGGTTCTGCTGTCTAATCACCGTGTGTTCTATCAATTGTAGGGTATTGGTGGTGCTGCCGGGCCCATTGGTCCACCCGGTCCTCCGGGTCTGCCTGTGAGTTTCTCCTCTGTTTCCATCATAGATTGTTTTAATTAATTTTAAGCCAGATTGTGTGAAATGTGCCACAGAAAGTGAAGTCACAGGAAATAAAGTCGATTAATGCAGGTTTTTTCTTCTGCAGGGTCCACAAGGGCCAAAAGGAGCCAAAGGTTCAAGTGTAAGTGCAACTTTCATCTCAGATTGTTGTGATGGACATATAATGCTAATGCTAAGAAAGTAGCTCATGGTTTTTAAATGATTTTTCTGCAGGGTCCTGCTGGCCAGAAAGGAGATACCGGCCTAGTTGGACCTCCTGGACCTCCTGTAAGTAGAACTTCTGTTTCAGCGTCAGCATGCATGTTCTTGGACTATACGCTCTTTCTCTCATTCTTCAGGGTCCACCCGGCGAGATCATCCAGCCTCTGCCCATCCATATGCCTAAGAAGTCCCGTCGTTCCACCGACATGCAAGCCGACGAGGCGGGCACCATGCTGGACTATGGAGAGGGCATGGAGAACATTTTCAGCTCTTTGAATAACCTCAAGCAAGATATCGAGCGCATGAAGTACCCCATGGGCATGCAGGACAACCCCGCCAGAAGCTGCAAAGACCTCCAGCTTGCTCATCCAGAGTTCCCCGACGGTAAGAGAGAAAAGAACAGAGTCAAGAACAGATCATTCCAGAACAAAAACATACAAGGTCTGCTGGTTTCTCAGCTGCTCTGTGAACATTGGCTGTGCTTGTAAAATTCGGGGCTTGTCACTCTAGAGGGTCTGAATGAGAGCAGCAGAAGAAGAGCCCTGATTGGAGAGGTGTTTAGCATTCTGCAGACTCCAGCGACAGCTAACTTCTCTCTCCCAAATCATGGTTTACAGAATGTCAGCTCTTACAGGGACCTTTCCCAGCTGCTTTTAACATGCTCACATTAGCCTGCTAGTTTATTTACACAAGGCGTTAGCGCTGCTGAAAATGGCTGAAAAGCGTCATAAGAGCGCCGAGCTGAGGGAAAATCTACACGCACAAGCGTAATGGCAGCAGCTGTTTTTCTGAGGGTATCTGTAAATGTTCCAGACTCAGAGCGTGTGTGTGCGGTTTCTTTTCCCAGGTGAATACTTCATTGATCCCAACCAGGGCTGCTCTGGGGACTCCTTCAAAGTGTTCTGTAACTTCACAGCGGGAGGAGAAACCTGCATCTTCCCTGATAAAAAGTCAAATGGAGTGAGTGATATTCTGAAACCTCCAGTGACGGGACTAAGACAGGACTCTCTAACCCCTGTTTCATACAAGAGTCTTTCCTCTACTTAATCATTTAAAGAGGAAAACGTTTCTTATTTTGATTGTTGGTTATTGGATGTGTAAAACACGTCCACATCCATAATTCTCCCTAAAATCACAAGAAAAAAGAGTTATTATACAAATATTATATTATACATTATTATTCAATTACAAATGTTATATTTGGTATTAAGAAAATGTGGCGAAATATATTTATATATAAATTATTTATATCTGTGTGTGTATATTCTGTGTATTATTACACTCATTCCCCTCCCCAGTTCTTAATGTAATTTAAGGAAAATTTTTATGATTTCTCCTGTTTCCTCTAGGTGAAGATCTCCTCATGGCCTAAAGAGGTTCCAGGCTCTTGGTTCAGTGAATTTAAACGTGGTAAAATAGTAAGTGTGCTCTCTCATACTGCTTTCATCTTCCCCTCTCCTTTATAAAAAACATCATCTTATCCCTCTCCAAGCTAAAAGGATCTGAGTGGTCTGCTTCCTGTTTTTACTTTACTCAACCAATAGACCAATAAAAACTTGGCTTTTTAAAGGTGCTGTCACTCCAGCCTTGATCCATCAACATGCTGAGCACACACACAAACATACAACACACACACACACACACAAACAAACACACACACACACTGCATCTATATTTGATGCAGGTGAGAGTCATAGAGACGCTGCACCACTGAGAGATGCATCGCTGTGTGTCTGTGTGTCTGTGTGTCTGCTGTCTGTTCCGTCTGTTTTCCTTTTTGTCCGAAACATTTCACAGTTTCACCTGCACCTGTTTTCACCAAGCTTAAGCACTGAAAATGCTTTCAGAATTGAATTTCTGAATTTGAATGAGTTTGAATTAGGCTAGAAAAGAGAATGTTAAATGTTTGTCACTATATTTTATCCTCTGATGAAAGAATATTAACACTGGTGTTACCAGCATCCATTAAAACCCTGTTTGTGTTTTCACTCTCTAGCTTTCATACGTGGACTCAGAGGGAAACTCAATAGATATGGTTCAAATGACCTTTCTCAAACTACTGACCGCCTCAGCCAGGCAAAACGTGACCTACAGCTGTCACCAGTCAGTCGCCTGGCATGACGCCACCACGGACAGCTACAACAAGGCCCTCCGCTTCCTCGGTTCCAACGATGAGGAGATGACGTACGACAACAATCCCTTCATCAAAGCCCTGTCAGACAGCTGCGCGGTAAGCCCACCATTCAACAACCTGTATGAATGATATAATCACCTAAACATGCAAACCTAAAATTCTGTTCATCTTTCTCCCGCCCCACAGACCAGGAAAGGTTACGGAAAGACTGTTCTGGAGATTAACACTCCCAGAATCGATCAGGTGCCGATTGTCGATGTGATGATGGCTGACTTTGGGGATCCCAACCAGAAGTTTGGATTCGAAGTCGGTCCAGTCTGCTTCCTTGGCTAAACCAAACAGACAAGAAAATAAATAACAATAACTTGACAAGGTAGGACGGTTGTCACGCAGATCAAGACTCTCTCTTGATATCAACCAACCAGCGAGGCCCGTTCCTGCCACATGCAAGTTTTGAAACAAATGGGGCAGCGAACACGCCTTTGCCATGTATGTATGTATTACCCAGGAAAATACTTGTTGCCCTTGTAGGGCGAAGATCACATGACCTGTTACGGAAAAAAAAGGTGAAGGACAAAGTCGAGCCAAAGCAGACCATGAACCTGAGAGGTCCACATGATGGAGGAAGGAAGGAAGGATCTCTTCTCAGAGTCTGTCGGTGCAGTGAAATCAAAACAAACAAAAAAACACGACAACAATGGTGCTTGATCCAAATACAAAAAAGAGGTGCTACAAGAAAGAGGATGTATTTTAATAAAACTGTAATTATTATTTTGTACATTATTTTTATTTCTGAATCCACTTTCAAAACTTGCATGTGTATCACAATTGCATCTGGATCGTAAAATCAAAATTCCTCACAAACATTTATAAGTTATAGAACTGAATAAATAAAGAATTGATATTTTGTGGATGAATACTGTGTACTTTATTATTAATTCAGCAAATAAAAGACAGCATTCAAACAGTTCCCTATTATTAATTGTAATGTAAGTGTATATATTGACCATCTCGAAGTCACTCGCGGTTCAGCTCACTGGACGCCACAGAAACGTCGGCACGCAAAGCAACGCTTCACGAATGTTGTCTCCTGTGCTTGATTACAGTAATCGTGCCATTCTTTGACTTTAATTTAATTTGTTCTTTGTTATCTGTTTTGTTTCTTTGTTTTTAGGTTTTCATGTTTCAACTGTAGTTCAGTCGTATACCTCAAACAATTTTGAAAATCATGCCGATGCAGAGAAGGTGTGCCCTGTATATACCCTGGTTATACAGTTAAGTTTATGTATTTTGGGTGGGGATTTTTTAAGAGGAGAAATACATCTGTTAGGCCTCTTTTGTTCAAAACGGCTGTGAATGCAATAAGGCCTTTTCGGTGACCCATATTTGTAACTAAAAGGAGAAATTGTTTTAATGTGCTTTTTATGATTTCATTATTAAAAACTGGATTCCAGCCAACCATGAAACTGAGGTGTGGTTGCTTGTTTTTTTGTTTGTCATCTGACATTATCACCTGCGTTTCTGTGTCATGCGTTTACTGTCCGATACATAGAACAGTTTTTAAATTGTTTGTTTTCATTTGCTGATAATATCTGCAGCATACTTTGGATTTCAAATGCGGCCAAACCTTTTATAATTCCAGAAAGTCGGCTGTAATATCTCAACTATGCCTTGCTTAAAATAAATGTTTGCCAGCTCATGCCTAACATGCTGTTAAATTACTGACTTCCGCGTATCATTTATCATGCATTACAGCTCATTAGCAGGTGTCGAGCATGTCTGAGCAAGATAAGAACAGCATGTTTGCTTTGGAAATACTTGGATGCACATTTCATCGGTCCCTCTGGTTTGTTTGCTAATAGGCAACTGGAAGCTGAAGAATCTGTACCCTCAGCCCTCATTATTGTGTTTAATATCAGCTAGATTCTCTGTAGAACTGTTATTTTCAATGGCTGGATTAGCGCAGAGTTCTCATAATTAATATCGGGCATCTCAATTAAAGCTTTCAAATGAACGCCAGTTTGATGTTTCTCTGAGGACAAAGACTTTGAGTTCTGTCATTTCATCCTTGTGACAGGCGTTCTCTGCGAAGCGTTTAAAAGGTTGGATTCAAAGGATTCACAGTGGATAGAGTCTGATATTTTGCCAGTATTTTGACATTTCTTATTTATTATGAACATCTCCTCGGTATGACAGGGTTTCAAACTATTCCTTGTTTACATATTTGAGGTATGTTTATCTTTAAGTATTTAGTATTTAACAGAAACAGGAGTGAAGTTGTTAATCAGAGGGTGTTTAATCAGAGCCTGTTTATGGTAGAAATAACAGAGAACTGCTTTGTGAAATCCACAATCTTAAAGCTCACGATACATTGAAGACTTCAGGCCTGTGAGAATGTGTTTCTGTTTCTAAACAGGAAGTTTAAAGTTTAATAGCGTTTTTATGCCCTTCTGGTGGAGCATTCGGCTGGCTGTTCCTCTGGCTAACTTTGTGTTATTGTTTCTGCTAGATTTGAATTCTAAGCTTTAGGTTTAAAAGGTTTAAAATATTATTTTTAAAGAAGATACTTTAAACTTTCATCTAATGTCTTGGGAGTATGAACACATTTCTGAATTTTTAGTGGAAGAATTTAGGACAAAATGATAAAGCAAAGTCAAACATCTTGGAGGCGGTGGTTTAGTTTAGTTTAGTTTAACACAGGACTGGTAAGCGTGATCTGAAATCCGCTAGTCCAGTCAGATTAGCTGCTACACAACTGTCAGGCTGCTGTTGGTATGGAAACCAAGTGTTAATGGCAGCAACTCCTTGAATGAAACGAATGAATGAATGAATTACGTTTGAGGCGCCAAACTAATTTTTCTTTATTAAACCAAATGTCGACAAGCAGAGCTAATAAATAGAGTTATGTCTGTGTAATTGTTTGTATTTATTACTTTTGGATGGACAGACATGTCTTTCTGAAAGCGTTTCTTTCATGATGGGCTATCATTGTGAATAAAACAGCTGTGGTCTGATGTTTTGTGTCAGTCAGAGGATCAGTTCTTTTCTAAGTAGGCAGTTTTAGGCCAGATGTAAAGTGGACCAGACTTCAGACTACCATTAATTATAGTCTGTCTGTGGGAAACTAGTTCAACCGTGATGGATCGCTTGATGCTTTCACTGTCTGAATCATCCAATGACACAAGGAAGCAGCTAATAAGCTCCGCCCCCTTCTCACCCGCATTGCTCAGCTGTGTTGAAGGATGGAGTTTGTGTTTTTTTTGTTCTGAAACATAAACCACAACAAAAGTGTTTGTCTGTGTTCATCTCCTCACTCCAGCAGTAATTACCTGAGCTGTTCAACATCGAAAACATGCAATTCATTCTCTCTATGCACATCTACTGCAGCGTCACCATGGAAGCCAAAAAAACACCTACCCCACATGGGACCGTCCTCGCTCTTCTTCATCTCCTCAAAGGCAGATGAACTGAGATCAAACAGAGTCTGGCCAATGGCATTAACTTTGAATTTTTTGAGCAGCGGCGCTACAGAGAGACGCTACGTATCCAGCAGCCCATAATTCCCTCAAAAGGAACGTTAAGCCTCAAACCATAAAACAGCCAATCGTTTTAAAAGAAGTCAAAAGCAGGAGTTTCTGTTGCTGTCAATCAAAGCAAACCTCAGAGAGAACAGTCAGAGAGAACAGTCAGAGAACAGTCAGAGAGAACAGTCAGAAGAGAACAGTCAGAGGAGAACAGTCAGAGAGAACAGTCAGAAGAGAACAGTCAGAGAGAACAGTCAGAAGAGAACAGTCAGAAGAGAGCAGTCAGAGAGAACAGTCAGAAGAGAACAGTCAGAATAGAACAGTCAGAGAGAACAGTCAGAAGAGAACAGTCAGAGGAGAACAGTCAGAGAGAACAGTCAGAAGAAAACAGTCAGAGAGAACAGTCAGAGAGAACAGTCAGAAGAGAACAGTCAGAGAGAACAGTCAGAAGAGAACAGTCAGAGAGAACAGTCAGAGGAGAACAGTCAGAAGAGAACAGTCAGAAGAGAACAGTCAGAAGAGAAATGTTAAGATACTCTCAATTTCTGAACCAAAAGCTGCCGTGCACTGAAACGACTCCTGAGGTAATTTAAGGCAGAATTCGGCAGATCTAGGATATTTTATGGCATTGGATATAAAGTTCAGCGCAGGTGATTAATTCTGGCTATTAAAAAAATGAGAAAGGGGACGTATAGTACAAGGAACACTGATTATGAAGTACAGCAGGTGGTGTATAGATTTGCGCTCATTTACAGAAATTAACATTTAACGCTTGGTGGGCAGTTATAATTGTACACACTGTAACCTTCAGAAGTTGATGATCGCTGACTTTTCCACATGAGAGACAAAAGCTCTTTCTGTCTGATGACCTTTGGATGTTATTATCGATGTCTTTAGATGCTTAAATGCATGATGTAAATGCATGATATTTGTTTGGCAATTTCCTATAAGACTGGATTATCAAAACAAAAGTGAAATCAAATAATTATTTTATTTTTGTAGTTGTGTTATTTTTGGCTGCGCTATTTCTTTAATTGCCTAATTTTCTTTTTAGAAAAAATCCTGTTATGAGAATTATATCATATAGCCAGTTTTGCAGTGTATATGTGAATTATTGATCTACACATTTTTGCTAATGAAGCAGCAGCTACATTCTGATAAATCTGCTGCATCACATCCAAACACTCGCACTCTGCTGTTTATTGATTTTATGGTTTCGGCTGCTCCCTGTTATGGGTCACGATACTTAATGCTCCGAGACAGCCAGCTTGAGTGGGAGGGGTTTGGAGGCCTGCCAATGGCTTTCTTATATATTCGCTAATCTTCTTTAGCCGACCTGTATTCTTGGAAGGGGTTTAATGGGTGAGAAAATGTCGTTAGAAAGCCTCATCTAACGAGCTGTTAAATGCATGATCTGCTCACAGGTGTCATTAAGATGCACCTGATCTGTGATCTGTCCTGTTATCGGGGCTTGTGTGCACATCTGTCAGTGGGAGATGACAGCTCTGTGCATGTTTGTGTCCAGGGGGCTCGTGCAGCTGCTCATTTTGAGTGGGCACCAGTGGCTGTGCTGGTTTATTTGGTGGTTTGGGTGAGATAATGCACTTTATAAACAACATTGTAGGAGCTGTCTGAAAAAATTTGCCTGTAGATGCTGCTTTGTTTTTTTTTAAATAACTTATTTTGTGTTTCACAGAAAAAACTTTAATGTCAGAGCAACACAAGGGTGAGTAGATGATGGTTTTTTGTTTTAATTTTTAGTTTAAGCAAATGATTTTATTGGACAGACCGAATTGAGACATAAGTGATTTTACTTGTCAATAGTTTAAACAAATACTTTTCCTCACAACAATAATGCAATTTAATAATAATCAATAATCAATAATCTGTAATAATCAAAGATATTAAAATTGTTATATAGTCATTTATATTCTGCCTGTATCTCAGACTGCAAACAGACATTGGCACAAGTTCTCAATTACCTTGAGTAAGCAAGTACGTCAGTTTAAAAAAAAGACGCTGACACGCCATTGTAAAGTTTGCAAAAAATGATCCGCATCACATGTTTGTGTTGCTGGGCGCACACGCGGACATCAAGGGTAAAGCTGAGACAAGAGCCAGAGTGATCAGAGAGAAGAAAAAGTGATGTTGAACAGGGCCCGAGGCGCTCTGCAAGGTCCCTCTTTTACAGACCTGAGAGGCTGTCAACACAGAACCCTGCTGGGCCCACTGAGCTTTCCATCTACCCTCTTCAAAGACACCCCAGCATTTGAATAAGATCAATCAGCAATGCAATGCTGCAGAGTGTCGTGGAAAATTACGCTCAACCCCATCGGCTTGTCCACCTTTAGTGTTGGTGGCTCTCAGAAGATGTTGGTCAGCAGCAGACTCGTAAGAGAGCGAGTTCTGGGCGTGCAAAGGATGGGCGAGCAGATTGCTTTCCCTTAAAGAGTCGCCACATCACCTGACAGCAACAATCAGAAGACCAATCAAAAAGCGGAACTTGCAGAAGCACATGCAGAACACTTAGAATATTCCATAAAAGATGTTTTATAGATGTCTCAAGGATGTCTCTGGGTGACTTTTATTTGATGCAGTTCCAGCCTTTACAAAATGACTCTCATTTTTTCTCCTCTCACCTACAAGATCTATTTTTCAGATGTTTTCAGGGACCTTATTACAGTTTGGAACCTATCTAGGAGAAAATAACCCCTCTAGTCCACAATGGTTTGAGAACCAGGAGAGGAAAATTGGTATCTGAGCTTCAGCCAGCAGTCGATACATAAGATATTAAAGTTGCATTATACCCATATCAATGGTCTGAAGATAAATCCATGCCTAGTTTTGAATTGGCTGACGGATTAAGTTAAGATATTTTTGAAAACAAAAGCCCCGTGAGATTTAATGTGACGTACTGCAGAGATTCTATAGCGTCGCCTCTCACCGTTATTTGGCTGAGGGAGAGGGAACTGCTCCTGAGATCTTCTGCCAAGTGCTGCTGGGATTGATTGGTTGAATTATTAATGACAGTGAAATGTTGTGCTTGTAATTACTATCCATATAAAGTATTAAAGAAGTTTCTGCTCACTGTCATTGGCTGAAATTGTTCCTCAGAAGTTGATTAATCACAGTAAGCAAACAGCTGCTGCTTTAAGTGTGAGTGATTGTTTGAACTCGACATATAAAAGCTATTTGGCTATTGGTTAGCATATCCTCTGCCCACACAGCTCATATCTTTGCATGCGGTCTGGGTGGCGTCAGCTAAAACAGGGAAGCTGGTTAAGAGAGGCGGAGCAAGTTATTATATTTTCATGATGTTTGTTTCTCTTTGGAATAAGATGCGCTGATAAATCCTCCTCAATACGACCAGAAAATTGTTTCTGAAACTCATTTCCAGGAAGGAGAAAAATACACAGACACTGTGAGTGAAATGTAGTTTAGAAATGTGCTCAGAATTTAGAATGCCGTCAACTGTGTTTGTTCATATCCATGTAAACACACACACACACACGCACACGCGTGATGTCAGCGGAGACCGATTGTTTTCAGTTTAAACACACACTGCTTGAGTGTTCCTGGTGTGAAACAGATGAGAAATGTAGATATGAGGACTACACACCCCAGACACAGTTACGTCAATAGAGACAAACAACATCAGCTGTGTGTCTGAGAAGATCATGTCTGGAATATTTTATGAGTGTATTAGAGACTCTCACAGACTCGCTCAAATGTAACATTGTGTCTACACAGCAGGCATGCGACTTATGGACATTATAATCAACAAAGATGTTTATCCTCATATACTTGCAGCATTACCATCTAGCTAAACGCATTACCGTAAAATTCATTATTATTTAATGTTCACACATTTAAAGATGAAAAATGCGATATCTCTCTGTAGTGAGAGCTGATTGGTGTGGAGATAAATATTTTACCTTTACAAAATCTGAGACAATTTCTTCCCACATCTTAAACAGAAAAACAGGTAAACTGAATCATAAACTTTTTTTCTGCTGGGCAAGGAATTGTAGGTAATATTAAAAGCTGAAAAGCGCACATATGCACGCTTCAGAAACACATAAGAAAGAGTATATAATCCAGGCACCTTTGGCACACAGTCTATTTACTTTGATTGATTCTCATCTCATGGAAAACAGGAACAGTTTTGCCGCACCGCACGACTCGTTAGTGGTACAGACAAAGTGTGACAGCAGTCTTAAAAGAGGCAAAACAGAACTTGTGCAAAACTCCCAGAGGGCAAAAGACAGACATTCTTATCTTATATAGTGTGTGCAGAGAATGATGGTGTAAGAGGCTGATTTACACAATGTTTCTTCATTGAGGTCCAGATTAGTATTTATCACTGTCAGCATTAGTTACATGTTAAATCACATGGAGAGGCACCTACTAACAGATTCCCGGGAGCCAAAAGACAACAACAAGCGTTCAAGAGCCTGAACAGGCAGTCAGCAGGGTAGATTTCTCTTGCATTAAACCTGCAGTCATGCAGAGAGCTCCCTTTCCCCCAAAACAAACAGCAATTAGAAATCCTGTGTGTTACGTCTCTGCAGTATTCAAACTACACAGGTCATGCAGCATGACTGAAATGGCTTAACACGGAAGGTATAATTATTAACATTTTTTCATGTCAACAATTATCTCGAAGCTAATACACACAATCCAAATATTCTGATTGCGACAGTGAACGGCAGATTTTTGTGGTATTTCTTTGGCGTTTGTCTGTGCACAATTCTCTGCCGCAGTGCTACACTGTTGTGGGTGGTTGCTAGGGCATCACTATGCAATTGGCATAAGGTTACGGTTGCTATGGCATTTGCTAAGGCATTATTTAAAGACGTCCCCATGATATTCTGGTGCCTGGATAGATATTCAGCAAGCAGCGCTAATAAATGTTAACTTAGTTTTCTCAGCTCAGCCGAGCAGAGAATGGAATGTGGAATGTGGTATTCAAAACTCCCAAAACATTCGTCTTAATAATAAATTCATGGCAATGACAACACATCAGTAAAACCTCAAACCAGGCGCCAGTACACACTATTGTTTCACTGTATTACTGAAGACTCTTCTTACATCTCACATCAGGTTAATATTTTTCTCCACAATCCCCAAATCTTCACACAAACCATCAAGAGTTTTAAAGTAAAATATGATTTGATTTCAGTATTTACCATCTCAAATGTCCTCACAGATAAAGTTTGGTGCATTTGTCTGTACGCTATTTGTGAGGACATTTTCTAACACTTTAACTAGCCAAACCGTTATTATTTGTTGAGTAATTGTGATAAAGGAAGGAACCTTGTGTTTATATCTTTATCTGCTGCCATACGTTCATCTGCTGGGCAGAATTCTGCTCTGAGCGCAGCAGCAGGAGAAAACAGTGGCGAGTGTTGTGTTCGCTGCAGTACATCAATGACAGCTCGTGTGGCTCACAGACTCACACCCTGCGCATGCAGCAAGTCAATTAGACCGGCTTATTTCCCATATGGAGAAACTATTTTCACAGTCTGACAGGAGCTGACAACTTGGAGAGTAACAGGGTTGCTGTATACAGACTTTAAAACGTCTCCCAGCCAGAGTCACAGCGCTTAGCATATCTCATTAAATGTTTTATGTTAAAAATCTCCTCCGGTCTGTTATGAATTCGCATCTTGCGTGTCGGTCTGTTGTAGCGATTAGAGTGGCATTTTTAAATGCATACCAAATTATTTACTGTGTATAATTAGATCGTTTCTTTTAAGCTGATAGCTTTAGCTCCAGAAAAAACGTTTTTTGGACTTCTGAGAGTCACAGTATTGTTTCATAGTACATCAAACTCTTAGTTCAACAGATTTTATTTCCCATGATAGGAAATTTGAAATGAGAACACTGGCTTATGTCCAGTTTAAAAACGCCACATCAGTCTGATTCTCAATCTGGCAGAACATGAGTTTAAGTCCCAATCAATTCTGCTCAGCTAAGCTGGCTTAAAGATGTTGCTTCAAAACGGAAGTTTATTAAACAGTCCAAACTGACAATCATGTTACTTTCTGAGTGTCAGAGGCCAATCCAACAGGCCAGTCTAATCCAGCTGCTCAGTCCTGTATTCAGACCAGGACTGGATTTCCTGTAGGAAAGCGATCAGTCAGTCAGGAGGAAGTTCAGAGGGGAGCAGGTGAAACAGAAAGATGGAAGAATCCCAATGTCCCAACTAACAGGGAATGTTTTCGGAACATTGGCTAACATTCTCTAAAAGTTATCACGTTATCTCTTACAGTTATCAAAAATGTTCTTGCCGTAATGTTGATAGAACTTTTTTATATCAAAAACATTGTTCTTCTGTAGTTACTGGAACATTTTAAAACCATTACAGAATTAAAAGATGTTTAAATAACGTTTTTTATAGCCAAACAATAACATTAATGCAACGCCATAAAAACATGGACATTTAGAACTTTCAAAATAAACATTTTTATGTTTTTCATACTTAATGGAAACGTTAGGGAAACGTTCCTCCAACCTAAAATTGTTAGCTGGGATGACAGTGATCCAGCGGCTAGAAACAGGAGATGTGGGTCTGCTGGGCCGTGTGACAGCTTCTTCCTCCTGCCATCATCTCTACTGGAGCAGAGAGCTGTGAACCCACACCTGAGCGTCCAGGTCCAGAATCCAGCACAGAGTGCTAGGAAGTTCTGCCGTGTCCTCCCAGTAAGTCTCTGTCTGTCTCACTGTCTGTCTCAGTGGCAGACAGATGTAAAGACCCAGAGATGTAAAGATGCATTCGAATGCATCACACCATGCGGACGTTTAAACCATCACGCCCCGGAGAGCCCTTTCCCCTGACTCTCTGCCGACACTTTGTTTAACCGAATCATCACCAGGTAATGATGGGAATGATTGAGATCTGCATCAAGGGACATGATGACCAAAACCTGTTTTGGAATAAGCTGTCGTTAGTCATTACTGTAGAGGTGAGAGAGAGAGAGAGAGAGAGAGAGAGAGAATCATTATAACAGCCCACTGGCTGCATCATAATTTGTACGCGTTTATGATGCGCAAAAAGAACAGAGGCAGATAACTTGTGGTATTTACCAAATTTGTACTCTGTACTCTGTACTCTGTATAGACATGCTGCAGGCTACATGAAAGCCATTGTACATATAACAAGATACAGTTCAGTAAACGCACCTGCTATTGGCTGACCCTTATAATAGGTTATCATATGGGTAACCTGCCACTAAAAAGCCTTTTATAGAGTTTTTGATTAAAACCATTTTATAATTTATGAAACAGCAAAAATGTAAATGGTAAAAAATAAATCAAACCATTGTTTGGGCTAACAGAATTTCAATAAATAAATGACTAAATAGGTTAATGTAATTAATAAATTACAGAAAGTTGACTCCATATGAATGTGTGCAGAATTTCATAGTACATTGAACGATTTACATACATTTTATTTTCTGTATATAACTGTATTCTCTGTATGTAGCTGTATATTTAGAGTATGAGACACATACCAGACAATGTCTTTTATTTACATACAGTATATACACTTACTGTACATTATTCTCCTATACATCACTTCTGAGGATCTCCCAGTAACATGCTGTGATACTGTTTCTTATTCCTGTTTCCTAGACAAACCGGAGAGTGGTGATAACAGTGGAAATTGATTGTTACAGAACATCGACTGTATCTGAGGCACTTGTAGTTTCATCTGTTTGTAATATGGAGCTGTTGTTTGACTGTGATGGAAAATGTGATGGAAGGTGCTTTGGTTTTCTGTTTTTTTGGGGTTTGTATCGTTGTTGTGATCAGCGTGTTACTGGAGATAACTGTGAACAGCAGAATTCACCAGATTAAATCCACAACACAACATCCACATGTAGACAGACCTCACCTTAGACATGAAACAGTGAAAGTAAACAAAAATGTGTAACATTTAATTCTAAATGCATTATTAATACTATAATATTTAGTTTATTTAAATCGTGCTTTAATAATGAACAATAATATGATTCATCGCATTTACCACTTATCACTGATTTCATCTTTCTCTGTTGTCCGCAACCTACAGTCCAACAGTACTGCCCACTGTCAGGTCACAACCCACCAGAAAACCACTAGAGATCCAAAATAAAACCACTAATAAACACACACACACACACACATTTATGCATCATATTCAGTACTTCAGAACCAGCTATTCAAGCTCTCCGGTCCCATTTCTATCGCACACAAATGTTTTTCTGATGTTTTGTGGTGATGAGCATAAAAGCTTGCACCAAAACACACAAGTAGTTTTGTGCTACTGGAAAAATCAATGCAAAAACATCTGCAGGTACATGCTCGCATTTAAAATCCATAATCATTTTGAAAATGCTGCTCTGAATCACAGTCCAAAATAAGTGTTTTAGTCAGTGGCTTACGCCGGGCACAACAGTTCTCCTGTGGTCTGTAACTGGAGAATGACTCAGCGATGCTCTGACTGCATTAGATTTCTCCTGTGACTCGCTGTAACTGCAGTAATTACCGCTCTGTGTACGGCAATAAAGTTTTGGTTTGCATTTCGTTTTCCACTTTAGAATGCAATAGAATAAATATAAACCCATCAAGATAATATGCAAGAATGATTTATATGGATTAAAAATATAAGTAACACATGTGGATAGCCAGTGAAAATCATGCATTACTAAATTCAGCTGGACTCAGGCAGAAATAATGCTGCTGGTTTGTTGAGTTTCTCCTGAACGCTGCAGTAATTAGACATCAAAGTCACCATGACATGCATTCATACATGAGGGCCGAGAGTCTGATATGGAGTGATATAAATGAGTGTTCACTTTATTAGATGACACACATAACAAACTCTGACCCTGACAGAACGGTAATGCATCATCTTAATGAACCAACACTGAGAGTCGACAACACTGCAGCTTTTACATCGTGAAAATGACCAGTAACACAAACAAAGTGCTCAAGCAAAATTTTAAAGCCAATGAAAATCATCACCAGGTGTTGCTGAGCAACGGAGCTCCTGAGAAACGTAATAATGAACGAGAGAGATGCAGCTCTGTTGAGGAGAGAGAGAGGGCAAGGCAAAGTTAAGAGAGAGAGGGAGAGAGAGAGAGATTAATGTGGTCTTGTGGTGGTGTGGGAAGCTCAGGTGTTTGCTGGACACTTCAAGACCTTCGACAGCTTCCTCTTCCTCACAGTCTGCTCATTAACACTGGACTTGACACACACACACACACACACCTGGACCCTTACGAGATCTTAAACATTACAAACACACAATTGAAACGCTTGTACAGTGTGTGTGTGTGTGTGTGTTCTTGTTTTTCTATCATTGTGAGGACACACACCTACATTTAAGAACCAGCCAGCGGTCCCCATGAGGGAAACAGATTATTAAGCAAACTAAACAATGCTTGTTTGAAAATGTAAAAATCACACTCTGTGAGTGTTGTGTTGGCGTTAGGAAGTGAGCACGGGTGAAGACATGCTGAAGCAGAAGAATTTGTAAGTAACAACACTGTGTGTCGGTCATTAGCAGAAGTATACAGTGATATAGAGCCTCTGATAGACTCATGAATTATACAAGAGGAATCCAGAAGAGCAAATTACAAGAAGTTTTATGTAAACATGCAAAGATTCAACAAAAGCTCAAACACTCGACTCTGTTTTCTCACAGACGGCTGCGTGTGCAAATAAATCTGGGGTGAGAATTTCTCCAATTTACGCTCCTCAAACAAGAAGCTCTGCTCTGTGACCTGAGATCGCTTGTCGAGTGTAATTTGACCGCGATGAGGATTTGCTGTGTGTGAACGAGTCGTCCAACATTGATTATCATGTATGGTGGAAAAGTTTGATCACTTGGATTTTTATGTAGTATTCTGTTAGGTAGAGAATTCACCTGAAGGCAAACCAAGAGCTCTCGATTCATATGAAAAACACACGACACCATCATTCCGATGTCCTTTTGCTTTTCATTTTATTACTCTTGGGCTGTTGATCTATGCAGTGTGGTCATTTCCATCAGAAGCTTTTCACTCCCAAATCTCCTGCCAGCTCAACATGAGACCAGAGTAAAGGGCTAATTAAGCTGTCGGCTGTGTAATTAACTGATGGGCCGAACATTTGCAAAAAGTGATTGAAATAGAGGTTGTTCAGAACTGTATTGAGCTCAAAAATAATATAGTACTTATCTGGATAATTTATGGGCTGGCCTGAACTACTGGAGCGTTCAGTTGTGACATTATCTTGCCAGAGTTTTGTTCTCAAGACCTTAAAAATATTTAGTTTTTTTACGTTTAAGTTTATTTTATGGTTTCAATTAAAAATTACTCGATTACTCCATTTTGGTCTCAGACTTATGGTCCCCATGTGTACACAGAATAACTTTTAGCAGTTTGCATCGGCTGCATGTTTGTCAATGTAAATATAATTCACTTTTGGGTTGCATTGGGTGTGCTGACGGCTGCCGCGGTCTCGCGCAATCTCCAGCATTGGTCGACAGGTTAAGACCAAAGAACCGGCGTGAATCATCAAGTGATGTCACATCCGTTGTCAAGGTCTCGATCTCACGTGCCTCGTTAGTGCTGCGGGTTCTAGTCCTCGTGCGCTTTCGGTCGTAACTTCGGGCAGCGCGCGCTCAGCATTGGCTGCACGCGGGAGCTCGCGCGGCGGAGCGTCAGGCTAATGAACGCGGATCTGTCCGCCCTGTTCTGTTCGGGCGTCATCTGCCGCCGGTCCCACACCGAGGACGTGATATAAACGGCAGAAAAGTGCGCTACAGTGGTGACAGCATGCTGGTTCTGTATAGTCTACTGAGTGCCCTGTTTTTCCTGTTTGTCTCCGGACTGTATCCATCAATGGTAAGTTGTGTTGGTGAGCTGCACGCTAAAGGATGTAATGATACTGCGTTATTTTGTGTTCAGTGGATATAAGTTGGCTGATGTCATCTCCATGACTGAAACCTAACAATTATAATATTTTGTACACGCTATGCATTTACATGCTACGCAACGTGTTGCATGATTAAAAGTATTGCAGTATTGTTCCAAAGCCCTGCGTCAATAAACTTAACAAACTTGAACATTTTTCAGACCAAGACTGGCCGTCGCCAATCTTTAAACGTTTAGCTGCATACGGCGCTGTACTTGTGTTTTTTTAGCATCGTGTCTTTACAGTGATGTATTGCTGAAATTCTGTGCCACCGCCAAACATTGTGGTGGTTATTTCTGCGGGCGGAGTTATTTATCGTTTTCATGCAACGAAAACTGCTCGTTATTTAGATCTGAAGACCCTCGAAGTAATGCTAAAATATTGAGTTTCACCATAACAAACTAAGAAGCGGGAAATCATATGCAGTCGGTGTACAGAAGTCATACTGGGAGAGGAGCTGTTCACTCTGCCGCGGTGCTGAAGTGAAGTAATCACAGAGATGTCTGCACGGACACGAGACAGATGTTATAAACGTGCATTGTGCTTGTCTACAATTCACATTTTGACCTCCTCAGACCAGCAGAAGTGCAGAACCGAAACTGAGTTTGTATGTGGTTGCATGTTCGTTATATTAGCAGTGATCGTTAGTGATTGTTGGATGTATGGGTTGATTGTTTTTTTCTCTTTCTGTCTCTCTGACTGGATGCCAGTGTGATGGGCTTCTAATTGCTCATGGGATGAGTGATTCATGGAGATTAATCTGACGTGCTGAAATGCGCTTTTTATGGTGACAAATTGCATTACACACCTAAGGGACGCGGCTTCCAAAGTCAGTGGAGAGAAACTAATTCCAGCCACCACAGAAACCCAGACCACATTCAACATTCAGTAATTAGTTTTTCCACATTGTTTACATTGTACAGCTGTATATTCTGAGGCAGAGTGGAGTTTGTGTTCATTTTCAGCATGGTGTTGAGAATACCCAGACAGCAAAGTACACAGCAAAGTTTACCTGATTAAGCCTTGAGATTCAATCTGTTGAAATTGTTTTTGCTAGGTATCTGCTCTTCTAGCCCAAATATTGTGACTTATGATGAAATAAATTGTGTTCACAAAGCTTGTGGTGTTTAAAACCCAATACACAAAAAAATATTCATTTAATTCCTATGCACAAGAGATGTTGGGACGTTTAATAGACGTTTTCATTGTCCTTTGCAATATTCATACGATTATTCAATGGTATATGAAGTACACATGTTCTAGCATGCCTATACAATATAAATAATTTCTCCTACACAAAAATGTACGGCACTTATTCTTTCACAGATTTAATTGTAAGACAATTGATTGGCTCGTACGAAGCTCTTCTCCACTGCTCTTTCAGAAGTGCACTCACATAGAGAGATATGGTCTAGAGGTCAGAACACTGATTAAACCTGGGACAGTGCCCAATTGTCCTCTTTCCTCCTGCCTGATGAACCCAAATGAGCTCCGCACTGATTTCTCTGTTGCTACCTGCAACATAATACACATACACAGCAAAAAATACAAGTACTGTATCATTTACAATCAGTGTTTATATTCTTAAAACAAATAATTCTGCAGTGGCTTGTTTGATGTGGTCATCATGTTCCTCTCAACAGACAGACAGAAAGAATGAATCAATGCTTGGCAAAGTAATTTTGTCTTTCGACCAGCTAAACAGCTTCATGCTGCTAATAATACAGGCAGCAGGTAAAGGGTTGCTGTTCCTAAACAGGTGTTGTTTAAATCGACGATTAACTGCAACAAACACTGGTGAGAGGGAACAGTTTTCTGTGCTGCGTTTTTAATCACTGTGTCACATACGAGCCCTCTGTTTATTACTGGGTGAGCACAACCATAAACAAATGAATGTGCTGACAGACACACACATACTAGTACAGGCAGAATGTCAAATGTTTCCATGTCGTCATTACAGACATTACAGTGTGATTCTCTCGCTGATAAAAGAAATGGGATTCTGTTTAAAAGACATGAACATACGTACCTGTACAGTCAGACTGTATTTTCACACCAGACCAAGAGTGAAAATCATTCATTTACATTTTGCTAAATTAAATTCGGTACAAAACAATAAAATTATTCATAGAGAGCCAATAACAAAGTGGCACACAAAGTTACAGAGTTAATATCATCACAACAATGAATTCCTCATTTGTTAATATTTTGTATGTCCTATTTTTTGCTGTAGTTCTTGATCTAACCAACACAATCTTGTGTGCTTCTATGGAATCAATCATAGACAGACAGACATATGTACACATAGAGAGACACATAGATATACACTTCGTAAAGAGCCAGACAGAAAAGTGAGAAACATTCTCTAACAGCAGAGGAGAGAAACAGAGACAGAAGCAGTAAATTCAGTGTGTGTTTGGTGTGCATGTATGATACAGAGCGCCTCTATCCCCAGCTGAAAATCTTTTCAGTTTGTCCTCTCAGTTTATCCACAGAAACCTCCCTCTCTCTCTTTCTACCACCCCCTCACCCAGTCCCTTCTTCCTGCATGTTATTGCTTTGTTAGTTTTTGCTCTGTGTCTGTTGAATGTACAGCTGCAGTATGTGTTGTGCATGTATCGATTCTGACACTCGCCTGTACAAATTCTACATGAAAGTTTGGGAGCTAAATCAGTTACAGCACAAGTGTAATGGAAGAAGACTGGCTGACAGAGACACGCCCACCTTTATGATGTCACTGGGTCATCAGGTCTACCAGCAGACAGATTTCCAGTAGCCACTTTCAGTCAACCTAACTGATTTACTTCATTCATCTTGCAGGAAACTGCTGTCTGGGGGGCTGTAGCTGTTATGGTCTGTAAAAGTGTGTCTTAAACTGATAGCACAGCCTCTCACATCCCTCACACTAAAGAAAACACTGGATTTTAGCATTCTTGCTGTAACCTGTTTTGTTCATGGTGATCTCAAGGCTGCACAAGAGAACACATTCATATGATTTCCTGTGGATAAAGCACATATATCATATTTCTCTCAACAGTGGTTATTAAAGTTGGCAAAGTGGAGGTGAGTACGATACAGATGAGCAGTGGTGCAGCTGTCCATGTGTCGGGGTTATGCTATAATCTATAATGTACTGTAAAAAATGATATTTGTTTTATATGAAGCAAATCTTTCTGTATTGCTGGAGCTACAGCTAAACAAGCCACACTAAGTTCTAGATCATTTTATCGCTGTAGTTTAAAACAGTTTTTTAGAATAAAATTGACTTTGACCTTTTCACTTCTCCGTAGTGCAGCATAAACAACAGCCATCGAGTTAAATAAATGATAAATGCATTTAAATCCATTACAAAAATGATCAAAAAGGCAGGAAAGTCTTACTGCTTAAAATGTGCTGCAGGCATGTGGCCTTTACAGAACGTGATGTTGGCTCTGAGGTGCATATGTTGCGCTCTTGCGCGTGTGTTGAAGTGTTTGTATTTGTCTACAGACGATTGGTCCGAAGGAGGGTTGGCAGGTGTACAGTTCAGCTCAGGATGCGGATGGACGCTGTATCTGTACTGTGGTTGCACCAGAACAAAACCTCTGCTCCCGGGACGCCAAGAGCAGACAGCTCCGACAGCTGCTGGAGAAGGTCTCATGAATAAACACACACACATTCCCCTCAGCTTTCTGTCTCTTTCTGAGCTACACAATACTGTACTTCTACAATACTTTGTATTCGGGTTTGGAAATATAACTAAAACATTATATCTCAGCTGTAAAGAATTGTGAAAGGACAATTTTTAATTGATTTATTGAGAAAAGATAAAGTAACAGCTTTTCTGCAACTGAATTTGAAAACTAGTAAACCATCTGTGTCTTAATGCTCTCACACTGTAGCGAAGCGACTAAGATGGTTTTCAGGAAACAATTGTCAAATTAAAAGCACACATTAAAATCATTACAATATTCACAATGTTTCTGAATATCACATTGCCAGAAAAATCACTGTGAATGTATCATGCATATTTAATATATCACCAATCCCTGTTGTGTCTCTCGCTCTAGCTTTCTAGTTTTTCTGTCTCACACACACACACACATACACACACACTCACTATAGTTAGTTAGACTATATTGTGTGGACGACTAATGTAACATTTTGCCTGAGGTACATTTCAGGACCACTGTAGCCTGTCAATAATATAATCACAACACACACACACACACACACACACACACACACACAGTGCATATACACATTGATCACTCATTCCCATCAAGGCTTTCCAAACACACACACACACTCACACACACACACACACACACACACACACACACACACACACAGTGCAGTTAAATGAAAAGCACTGATGCTGATGTCACTGTGTTGATGAGATGTTGAGTTTGATGTGTGCTCATTAACGATACGTGCTGTTAATACTGACAGAAAGATTGATTAACGCCTCTGTTCGCCTATAAGAAAGCCCAAGTGTACAGAGATCAGATCTCAGTCATGAGTCATAGATGCTTTCCTGCGCCTGACAGCACATCTACTCAGACCATTTGACAGCGATAAACACAGTGAGATTCAAACACCCTGTTGATCAGACGCTGTTTAAAGATTCATTCATTTGAGTCTGTGTATCTAAATGACCATTAAACTGATCAATAAACATTTTCTGAAGACATTCGGTTGCTTTCTGTGAGTTTGAGTGGTTGATGGGTTTTGCCATCACTTCCTGTCATGTGGTTCTGTATCACAGGTGCAGAACATGTCTCAGTCCATCGAAGTGCTGAACCTCCGGACGCAGCGAGATTTCCAGTATGTCATGAAAATGGAAAACCAAATGAAAGGGTTACGCTCCAAGTTCCGGCAAATCGAAGAGGACAGGAAAACCGTAATGGCCAGAAACTTTAAGGTACGATTTTTCCACAATATGAGGTTGTGTGGATCTGCTGACAGAAAAGCAAATAATTTGTAATTTTGTATATGTGAAACGTCAAAGATTAAATATACAACTGAATTTCATAATGAAATGTTTCACAGATCACAACAGCATCAGTGTGTGTGTGTGCGTGTGTTTGTGTGTGTACTTACAGGAACTGAACGATCGCATGGATGAGTTGAAACCATTGATTCCTGTGCTGGAACAGTACAAAACAGATGCTAAGCTGATCTCTCAGTTTAAAGAGGAAATCAGGAATCTGTCGGAGGTGCTAACAGGCATTCAGGAGGAGCTGGGGGCTTACGACTACGAGCAGCTCTATCAGAGAGTCCTCAGTCTGGACAGCCGCCTTAGAAACTGCATGAGCAAACTCAGTGAGTTCCTGAACTGTGTGATTACATTAACAGTTGCCATTTACATGAAAGAAATGATGCAGGTTACAGAGCCACAGTTCTGATCTGTGTATTTAAATTACGTTCCTGCTGTTTGCATACATCAGCATCTAAAACACACGGTGTATTTGAATTTTAGATCAATAATACACCAGTAAACAATGCAACAATACCACAATGAAATGCTTTAAGTACAAATAAACCTAAATGACATGCAGCATTTGTTACTGTAATCTTATATTAGAGTTAAGATTACAGTTAAGTTCCAGTAAGTTCTGTTAACATTACATTTAACTAGACGTTAACCACCCGTTCTACAGCAACTGACTATGAACTTTTGTCTCATGATATGTCCCCTTTAAAGTTTGGATCACTCATTTGTGGTCAAATTCAGATTCTGTCAAGCACATTTCAGCAGAACTTGTGAAATGTGTTCTGTTTCAAACTAAACAACAGTCCTGAACAACAGAACAGTTTTCTGAAACACAGACCGTCCACAACTAATGACACATAATTCAGTTAAACACATTGTGTTATGACGACTGTTTCTAATGATGATGCGTTGAAACCCAAACACTGTATTAATTAACTTAATTAACAATATGGTATTCATATTTCTGACAATTATATCATAGTGTGGGAGTTTTTACGTATACAAAAGCCACTTTTTAGAACCAAAGATTCGTTTTTTTATAACCTTGGTTAAAAAACAAAGTGCCGATTATCTTGATAACAATACAGAATCAAATTCATTGCTCGTTTATTTGCAGCATGTGGGAAGTTAATGAAAATCACAGGGCCTGTGACTATAAAGACATCTGGCACGCGGTTCGGAGCGTGGATGACTGATCCGTTAGCTTCATCACAAAACAACAGGGTGAGTTCTGTAGGGGGTGGAGTTCATCTGCACGCTCATCGACCTGATGAATGTTCTGCCATAACCTTGATTCATTTTCTTCACCGCAAGACATCCTAACATCCTGTGTGCACCTGATGTGAAACTATTTCGTTTGTAGTGAGTTTAATCTCCATTTGTCATTTTCTGCAGGTCTGGTACATGGACACCTACACTAACAGCAAGGTGGTGAGGGAGTACAAGAACATAGACGATTTCATCTCCGGATTGGAGTCACGAACCTATTACCTCCCCTTCAAATGGGCTGGAACCAACCACGTGGTCTACAATGGCTCCTTGTATTACAACAAGGAACAGAGCAACATCATCGTCAAATACAGCTTCGAGACCGGACGGGTTCTCGCGCAGCGCACCCTGGAGTATGCCGGGTTCCACAATGTCTACCCCTACACTTGGGGCGGGTTCTCGGATATCGACCTGATGGCCGATGAGCTGGGTTTGTGGGCCGTATATGCCACCAATCAGAATGCAGGGAACATCGTCATTTCTCAGCTGGAACCCCAGACGCTGGAAGTTCTCCAGACATGGAATACAGAATACTCCAAACGGAACGCCGGCGAGTCCTTCATGATCTGCGGAACCCTCTACATCACCAACTCCCACCTGACTGGAGCCAAGGTGTATTATTCCTACAACACAAAGACGTCCACGTACGAGTACATGGACATCCCGTTCCACAACCAGTACTTCCACATCTCCATGCTGGATTACAACGCTCGAGAACGAGCCCTGTACGCTTGGAACAATGGCCACCAAGTTATATTCAACGTCACGCTGTTCCACGTCATCAGAACCGAAGACGATTCGTAATGGACGTAACAATATGAGAAGATACAGGACGACACAATTTCAGTTAATGCTGTTATTTTATAACAAGAGAGAGATCTATTGCCTTTAGTTCACCATAACCTCACCACAGAGCACTTGACCTGCACGTCATCTGCTGTGACTAATGACACACAGAAAGACTGAATGATGAAGTTACAAACGGAAGGATTTTGACGTTCTTTTACTCATCTTCTCATACGAGTAGCTGCTTTAAATTTAGGCCTTATTTTCAGTATTTCACAGCGTGAGTTACAGACAGATTGCTGTACTGCATGAATGTCTGGATCTTTTGTTATCAAATTACGTGGCACTTGTATGTCAAAACTGAAAATCACATTTTTAATAACCCTTAAACGATGTGAATGTATTAATTTTCCCTGTCTGGTAATTTCCTGTTGTGTCAGGTTTAGTCGTACGAGTCGTAGAGATCCGAGTATGAACTTGTGTTAACAACTGTAACCCGCATTGTCACTGTAAGAGGAAATAAATCACCAGACGACGCTGTGACTCTACATGCTTAAAATCACATCAGAGAATCTGCATGTGATAGAGAGCACTTCCAGCAGACACACAGCATCAACGAGCTGATGATTCGTCACTGATGATGGGGACAGACTCCACTGTGGTTCTCATTTATGAGCTGCTCTTCTCCTGATCACTCTGAAATCTGTCCTCTGGCATGTTCAATGAAGATCAAGGCCACGAGAGTCGGACGGGTTGATCCCAGCTCCTCTGCAGTTTCCTCTCTCTTCATGTCTGTGTCATTTAAATGCACATTTATCATCATTAATTCAGGACAGAAAATAGATCACCACAGGCATTTATTATTACTGTTTCCTCCTGTCACGCTCGGTGAAAATATTTTCCCTGACGTGCAGATATTTTACTTCCAGGAAGGTTTCATGTTGCATTGCGCTTTGAGTTTTTATATACGACATATATGTGTGATAATGTTTTGCTTTCTCGTTTCTTTTCAAATTACTTTTAAAAAAACAGTTCACCTGAAAATGAAACTTCTGACATAATTTACTCGCCCTCATGTTTTTGGAAACCTGTACAGCTTCTTTCTGTGGAACATGAACTTAGATGTTTATAGCGGAAATGAAAGCTGTTCTTTGTCATACAATAAAACTGAAAGATGATCACAGCTGTCCGGCGAGATTTAAATGAGTAATGACCTGCATTTCAATTTGCCGTCCAGCTTTTGGGTCCCATCCATTTGAACTGTAGAGAAGAGAGCAGCTGACAGACTCTGATGTTCTTTGAAGTTTAATAAGGAGAAGAAAGTCACACGGGTTTGGAAGTGACATATAGATGAATAAATGAATTTTCATTTCAAGTTTAATTTTCTACTTTTCTATTTACATTATCTTCTCATTTCCGTATTTTTATTGCTACATTTTTTGGCCTCAATATTGAAGCTCAAAAAAATGGAATAATTTACTCCAGTTTGGAGAAGCCACTTTACTTATGAGAACAATTTGTTGATGTGTAAAAAATGTCTTCTATTATTTGTTTAATTATTCATTGCACCAGATCGATAAAAAGACTTATTTCACAGACGCATACAACTGATGCTTCACAGGAGCAAAACTTAAATAAACCTTCATTTATTTTCACAATGTTTCAGATGAAGAATCAACACAGACTGATATTTCATCTCTTGTCAGCAGTGATCTGACAGTGAAGCAGTAATGTGCAATTTTTCTGTGTTCACAACGCAACATTTTACGTTCCAAAGATAGATACAGAAAACTCATTGCTTCTGTGGAGCTATTTCTGTCCTCCATCCTGTACAGCAATGACCATTTATAGACCCTGTCAGCGAATCACAAATCTTTATACATCAATCGCACGTGAGAAAAGATGCGTCTGCTTTATAGTACATATATCTCCAGAATTGTTGTTGTTTTTCTAGAACTATGCAGTTCACTGTTTTTCCATATCATATTTGGCAGTCTTAGTAAGCCAACAGTCAGTTAAACTTGTAAGATGATTCAGATGTTACAAAGGTAATGCAATACAAAATTAAATTTTCACTACACAAAAATTAAACACACAGATTTCCCATAATTCCCTGTGGATGACGTCATAGCCTCTACCACACCTGCTCGTCTTCATCCACATCATTTGGTGGCGCTGTCTCGCCAGTGACCAAAGTAAAACTGAGAAAAACAATGCCATGAGGAAGATAAAATACCTTCTCACATTTCAGTCAATTATAGACGCTTCTCAGGTAGACTAAAAATGCTCCAAAATAATAGAAGAGAATAAAAAAACAATCTGGCTTTCAGACGTCTGTCTTTAACACTGTGAGACAGCATCTGTCCTTCACATAGAGCTGACAGCATCTGTCCAGCAAGCTGAATGGCCACATTTTAAAAGCAGATCATTACTTGTGTGATTATGCAAATTAACATGAAAATTGCAGCTGCAAAGTAATTGGAGTGTCACGCTTGTGAGATCTTCACTATAAAGAATTCTTGAAGTGCTGCTGTTTCTCAACATTATTCCTCCTTCATTTCTCTGAAACGCCAATTAAAACACAAACTGCGTTCAGCTGTGGATCTGTCTCAGCAGGCTAATCTCCCACAAGGATCTCAGGAGGCATCTGGCGCTGGATCTGTGTCTTGATCGGAGGACTTGGATTTTCTTGTGAAGTTAAACCATAACATTACTACAGGATCAGAAATGTTCTTTTCAATGAAGTCAATATCGTCCATCATCAACCACAAGTGCACAAGAAATCATAATACAGTAAGTATACTGTACAATAAGCTCTCTTCCAGGTTTGAGTTGTTGGGATTTGTCTTTGTCCTTGTTTTACTGGTTTTATACATCTTAATATTATACAATGTGTATAATCTGAAAGCCAGATTTTTGTTTTAATTTTAAAGTCTCAATAACTTTACAGAGAGATTTTAATATCGGAACAATACATTGATCAGCACTGTACTGTGTAATGCAAAATCAATTTGACCAATCAGATTCCTGGCAGGCCTTGTGATCTGTGTTGAATCTCAGTGTTTCACAGCATCATGAATAAGCCGTGTTTTTTAAAACAACCTGTGATTTTTCCTCTCATAACTGTTGCAATCTAGCACCAAACTACACGTGACGTTTCGCAGTCTGCATTTCAGTTCACACTGAAGAGCATTTGAACACAACTGATCTGCAATCAGCTAACCTGTTATTACTCTGTTTACTCTGTACCAGCGCGTGTATGTGTTTCAGGACTGTTAATATGTCCTTATGACACTTCCACCGCCAGCGTCGCCACTGTTATGTTAGGAAACGTGTCGCCGTTTCTCCTGCCTGACAAAGACGCATCAAATCTTTGTGGAGGATCTTTAAAACGGAGAGAGGGAAGCATCTGTGGAAAGGTTTTCCATCGCCATGAATTTCAATAACCACGCTGGACAAACGCCGTAAAGCAATTCCACGAATCCGTTTCTGGCTAATCAGGTCGAATCGTGTTGAGATGAACAGTGTCAGATTAATTTTCCATCCCTCAATGTTCAATTACCACACAACTCCATAAAATATTCCAATTATTATCCTTATCATTGACGTTTCTTATCTGTCGTTACGTGCCGACAGCGTTTCTTAAAAGACTCGGAGGAAAACGACTGACAGACTGACTGACACTGGAGAGGCGTGAAACAGACGCAGATCAAGATGGCGGATGAACACGGATCATTTGTGGCCATTCGTGGGTGAAAAGCCAAGCATAACATCAGTGTGGCCACCTCAGGTGTACTGTGTGTGTACAGAGGTAGTTTCATAAGTGAAAAGAAACATAAACAAAAGCAAAGAAAAATCAATAGTTCTCTCGATAAATAGTTATATTATACAGTCATACAGGTACTCAATGAACCATTCCTGAGGGCAAGATTGGAGTCATTCGGTTCCTTCTGACTTTATGATCTCTCAGGTTTATTTTACTTGCAAAGTTAATTATCCGAAACAAAACAGTATGTTCTATTATCATACATTTATAATGTTTAATAAGTGGCTGTTTTTAATTGGTACAGTGCTGGGAAACAGTTTGCTGTTTTGTACTCAACAAAACTAAATCACAGGAAACAGGATTTTAACCCACTTGAGTTGACTGACTGAGACAGCCTGTCGTCAGCCAGTGTTCATACACATGCAAACTTCATATTTCATACGGTGAAATCATCATGCAGTTGTTAAAGTGTTTTGTCTGTATTAATTTCTCCTCTCGGGCAGTTCTGAGTACATTGTTTTTAATCTGGTCAGCTAATAGTAATACTGTATGTCCAGACTGAGAAGCGCTGTACACTACACTGAGTTCTGCAGCTAATAGCAAAATAAATAGATTCCACATGATTGGTTCCACTCAAGGAGACACACATTAAACGGGTGTTTTCTCAAAGTACAACATGTTTCTGTAAAGCTAATGTGCTTGAACAAAATCCACAGACACAGCTCAAGGTCTCAAGGATTTGTTTGGATTTGTTTTGAAGACATTCTCTGCCAGAAAGTTCCAGTATGCAGTTAAAACATAGCCTGACAAAAATGTATTGTGTAGAATATCTGAAAAAGCTTTAAAACATAATAGAAACAAACTAGTTTTTTCATAAAAATATGAGTGCCGCTTACCCGGGGGTAGCTGGCAGAGGTTTTTTTTACAGTGTCGCCATGCAGTTGCTAGGGTGTTGCTAAATGGTATCACTTATATTATGACAAATGGTGTAAGACGACTTTAATACTTTGTGTTTTATTCAAAACTGTGACCTTAAGAATGAGCAATAATAATGTGGTAAGTGCCTGAATCAGCACCACTAAAAGGACGATGTATTTTAAATGATTCTGCGTCCATTTGAATGAGGCACATAGTAAAGTCAGCAGGGGAACTTTCGTTCTGTCACAAGATTGTCTTCTACATACACTGGAACTGAATGAAGAGAGGCAGACTGCCAGAGTCTCATAAAACCAGCAGTTTAACCTAGCTGGCTGACTGCACACAATTCCCCAGTCATCTCTCTGGCTCTAAGTTACACTGGCAGACGGCTATAAAGGGATGCCTTTAAATGTCATTCAAAATAATGAGAGCTCTGCGTCTGTCTACCATCCAGGTCCACAGTCAGCAAGCATCTCTCCAGATTCATCTCTTCTGTCTCAATGGCTACACCAGTTGCATAAGACTCGCTCAGCTCAGTGCTGAATGTGTCGCTTGAGACTGCTACAGGGCCCCAACAGAGAAGAGGAAACTGGGACGATTAAAGAAAGAGACCTGATGATTGTTACAGCTGCAGACGCGCCAGTAAATGAGCACACGCTTGCAGGTAATGCTTTAACCCAGCTAACAACTTAAAGCTGCAATAACATTTTTCAAACGTTACATTAAGTAACAACAACAACTTTAAAAACTAATGTTCTAGTAACGTTTAAAACATTGTATTAACATTATTGTTATTTAAACGTTATTAAAACTTTTCTTTAAATTCTGTAATGTTTTTAAAACATTCCTCTAACAGCCTTTAACTACTACCATTACAGCAAGAACGTGTCTGTTCATTTTAAGAGAACCTTGAGACAGCTTTTAGAGAACGTTTGCCAACGTTCTGAGAATGCAACACATGGGCTCACCTGTAATTATTAACAGCTGTCAGGAAACATGACATCATAATAAAATCATGTGATAGATCCGGGGAAGTTAAAAGCTACAGGAAGTTAAATAATTTATGTGCTTGGCAGCTGAAGTCAAATGAATCTATGAGTGTCTGTCTGTAGCAAAAGTGTCCGTGTTTGTTCTGACCTCTTATCTTGTGTCAGCATAAAGGAGAATGAACAGAAATGTGAGTGTTTGTGTAGCTCGGTGTGTATAGGACGTGCTCCGGACACATTGAGCTTTGGTGCTCTGCTGGGAGACGCAGGGTTCAGTCGTGAGTTGTATCATGTCTGATCCCATTAGGATTCCGAATTTGTTTATTTGCATAGTGACAAAGATGAAACTTTTTAAATAACACGTGTAAACTTTGTAGCTCTTGTCTTTTAAATGCAAAAAACGGTGTTGCATAAACCGCGTACGGCAGGATTCCGGATGTGCTGCACAAGAGAGAACAAATGTCACTAATCTACACCTGTTAATTCAATCTCCCTGAAAATTAATTACTGGAGTCACTCACCTGTTTCATTAGAGAACATTCTGCATGGAACAGAAAGTGGTTTTCAGCTCTGAGTTTCTCTCTATGCACAGACTTGAAACGAATTAACTGTGTTTTCCGCCGAGCGCGCGCTTCAGCCTCTCTCTCTAAATGACATGATGTCATCTTGTTTCTCCAGCGAGAGGCAGAAGCTGTGATGGATGAAAGCCTCTCAATCATACAAGATGCTTTAAAGTCTGATGCGCTGAATTGTGTTTCAAGGACTGGTGATGCTTGTTCTCTTTTGAGATGAGTAAAGCTCATCTGGGCTCTTATTCTGCTCAGGATAAAGACGTGGCCGTTTGCTCTGCTTTGTTTTCATCATTTTGGTTCTCAGCAGAAGGTCTCATGGGATCGCGGTGTTCAGAGGAAAGGTCTCTGGGTCCGGACTGGCCTAACGCGGCAGCGCCATGGCAACCGCCTGCATGCTGCATGTGATGAAGGGCTGTACTGAAAACTACAGGCAGGTCTTGAAACAGAACGTAACCTGCGTCAGTACGAATTAAGCTGTTTTCATGTAGCTTCATGTTTTGCATGGCATACCCTCGCAGTGTGTGCTGGGACGAGATGCGTCCATGTTGCAGTGTAACACGTTCTGCAGTTCACCTTTAAAAGCACTTACAAACCCTTCACAGCATTTGAGCAATACGATTTGAGAAGTTGTGCTGCAACAGTACAGTTAATGAAGCCAGCAAACCAGCTTTTAAAAAACTAATAAAAAACTATAGGACTAGTATTGGTGTTGTGACTATTGTTTGATTAATCTCTGGCATTGCTTCAGCTGAGGGAGAAACTGTATGTTCAGATGAGGTTGTTTGTTCTTCTGACCGTTCCTCATATCCACCGAGCTGAGAGAGAGGCTGGAGCTCATCCAGGCACTCAATATGCTGAGAGTGATGATGGAGTGTGACATCACAGGTGTGGAGGAGCGCACGGGTCGCTCTCGCATTGAAAGAGAGAGACTTTGCTGTTGAGTCTGACTGCCATGCTTGACAGTCAGATGTTATCTAATATTTCAATTTAAAGAAAATAAACGGCACCTTTAAGTAGCTTTAATGTAACGAGCATCTTAGGAAAGTTAGTGTGGGTAGATTGTTATCCACAATTATCATTATTACATTAAAAGCGATGAAACGCATTTGTTAACGTAACCGAATTAACACTCGTATGACACCAGCGTTCATTTAATTCACCAAATGTGTGAAGTGAAACTCATTTGGATCTCGTGGGTTTAAGCTGTTTTAATATGCTGGTGTGACTCCAGCAGCTCAGATGCTAATAGAATTCCAGAGGACGAAACTGCCCATTATCCACAACAAGATAAATGCAGCCATTCATCACACTAAAACATCGGTCCACATAATATTTCTCAACAGATCTCATGTTTGGGGGTGTGAACGCTTGCTTTAATATTTTCAGTGTTTTGCTGTGAGTGGAAAGCCTATAGCTCACACTGACACTGAGTCCACCAGGATTCATCAAATCAGCTGAGAGAGATATACTGCTCTTACAGCTGAAGATGCGTCTCACAGAATCTCTTCTGCTTTCAGTCTTCTGACTGTGTTTTCTAACTAAAGTATTTCTTTTTGGGAAACTGGAAACTTAAAGTTTTCTTGTCTGGCATGTGCAGGTTAATCCCAGCTAACAATTTTAGGTTGCAAGAACGTTTTCATAATGTTTCCATTAAGGAACAAGAATGTTAAAAATGCATATTTTGAATGTTCTAGGAACAATCAATATATGCATTTTTTAGATGTTGGATTATTGTTTTTCTTGGCTATTTGAACATTTTTCAAAGTTGTAATCCTGTAATGTTTTTTTATGTTCCAGTAACAACGAATAACATTTTTTATATATGATATAGAATGTTAAAAACGTGTTTTAATAACGTAACTGGAAGAGAACTTTTAGAGAACGTTAGCTAATGTTCTGACAACATTCCCTGTTCGATGGGAATGGCCATTACCCCCACAGTGCCCTTCACTGTCCCCCACCTCTGTTCTATCACACGGTGCATCAGACGCCTCTGGTCATAAATCGGAGCAGCAGCAGAACACCAGCAGAGCTCAACATGTATCACAGTGCTGAGAGCATCAGCACAGAGCACACTGGCTCATTCTGCATGCAGATGCAGGCGCACAAAAACAGATGGGGCGTCCGAGTTTTTCCGTTCCTCAGCATGTTTACAAAGACCCACAAACAGCACAAAAGCACTCGTGCAAAGACAGATGAATGGAATGATGGAAAAGATTCAGAAGTTGAAACTCAAGGTGCGCTGAAACAAATAATCATACAATATATCACTTTATATCTGGCTGATGCAAGTTACTGAAACGTAGCTTTCAAAACTCGGTGCTGAATGGAAGCAAAAAATGAACAGTAAAGTTGTAACAGACTTTATAAGCTGACAGAAGTTTAGAATTTTGTCAAACATCATCAGAGGAAGAGAAGGAGGTCAGTCTGTGAGGCACATTCTTGGAAACTGAGACGTGACTTTATCTACAAAAGTTCCAGAACTATTTTTGAGGCAAGCATAAGCACAAGAAAAGCTAAATAAATTACTCAGACCGGACAGAAAAAATAAATAAATAAAAATAAAAAATCAATCTTGCCCTGTAGTTTCTGTGTCGAGCAGAATTTTATGTCTGCTTGTATGGCAGTAGCCTTGAACCCGGGTCAGCACTGCCTGAATGCTTGCTTAGTTCAGCTGCTCAGAGCCCTGCAGCACAGTTTAAAGTTGGCGTGTGTGCTTTCGTGGTTTAAGCGACACACACCACCAACTCACAACGTCCTGAACATAAAGTGCTTTCAATAAAAAATCTTTCTATCTTTCTATCATGGATCTTTCTATACAAGCTGGTCTTGGTGACATTAAGACAAAGCAGCAATTAGTTCTCCTCAGTGCTCCATGAAAATTAAATTCAGTGCTCCATTCGCTCCTGCCAAGCGCACCTTTCAGGAAACACTCATTGCCTGCAGGTCTGTGGATTTCTCTAACGAGCCGTTTTCAGCGGCACAATGGAAAACCAGGCGGATGGATCAAGCATGCAAACGTGTGTGAGATACTCCAGATGAAGCCTGTGTGAGCAATTTTACTAGCGAGATATGAAATCAGAAAAACCATCAAAGACATCAGAAGAGAGACAGCAGAGAGTTCACTAAAATCAGAGGAGGAAATAAAGAACAAACAGGCTTATGGATGAATAATTAACAAAGCCATGAAGTACAACAAACACCGATACAACATGCATAACAGACAAATAAATGTACATCAGGGCCGAACTAGAATAATTCATGAAATGTTAAAACAGATATTTAGTGTTAAAAGCTGAACATTACACAGATCACCCTTTTCTGATGTTTTGTTTTTCTGTTGTTTTTCCTGTTTTGAGATGATGAATGTTGGGGAGAACAGCACAGAAATACAACTAAAGGTAATTGATCTGTTTGATTAATTAATCATGTTAATTGATCAGATTGTCCACTCTGAGTTCAAGGTTTGAGGTTCTCCACAGCTGAAGGACCTCAGCATTATTTGTACAGTAGGAACACAGCGCCCTCCTCTGCCCCTTATCTCACTGATATTGTCACTATTAAATCAGACATTTGTAAGAGGGTGTTATAAAAGAGATAAATAATTAGCTTTTCTGTCTTGTTTGTAGTAAATCCACAAATACCTGCATACTTTACACTGTTTCTCTGTAGACCTCTTATGCCATGAAGGTCACGTCTGATTGGCTCGTGTGCACTTATGCGCTCACTTTCCTCATGAAAGTTGAAGAGCTTTTTCCCTGTGAGCTTTTCTCTCCTGAAGTGGTCTTCAGAGTCTCCATCTAAATTTCACATCTCAGTGGCAGCCGGGTCAGGGATTCTGTGAGAGGGGCTGAACTATGACAGACGTGATGAAGATGAGAAATAGAGGAAGATGGAGGTCTTGATAGGAGACCGATTAACCTCAGTCTGACCTTGAGGAGAATCTCAGAGCTGTCACCAGGAGCTCTGAGGAATGAAAAAGAATCAGGCGGGTCACGTCCATCACAACCCAGCTAACAATCTAACGTTTCTCCAACGCTTTCATTAAGTAACAAAAACATTTTAAAATGTTGTTTTAAATGTTCTAAGAATGTTTAAAACTTCCATTTTGTATATGATTATATGTATATATAACGTTGTTTAGTTGATTATAACGTTCAAAAGTTCTACTACCTGTTGGATCTGTCTGTTTGTCTATTTGTCTGTCTGTCTATGCACCAATGGTAAGTACCTGTTTATCACCAGCAGCGGGTGCTGTTTCTTCAAAATGGTTTCATCAAAGATTATAAAATTACCAAGTGCGAGTGTCAGTATGAACGCTCAAGTGTAGTAGAAAGAGCCAATGGGCAGTCACTAACCAGTGACGCTTGTGAATATTTAATTATATTGGCGGTGGTTTACAGAACAAACATGTAATAGCTTAAAAACTGCCTTCCTAAATATCACTAAATCAGTCTCAATGAATCAGAGATTCTGTTATGTACATGTAATTTTAAATTCACACAAACCAAGAATAAAAAAAATCCTAGATAATCCTAGATAGGTAGTTTCATAGCATGCTCGAGTCACCAGATTCCAAGCCTGGCATCACATTACACAGTGTGCTCGAACCCGTGACAGGTACTGGCGAGTGCTGATGAACAACACCAAGACTGCGGTGGGGCTCTGTCAGTTTAAAGCCAGCAGACCTGCTGGATTCTCTCCGTCCAGTCGAGCACATAAGCCTGGTAGAGCCCTGATCTGATGGGACCTTTTCCAGGAAGAGTAAGAGGAGAAACAGCTTCCTGGGTTCTGTAATAAGTTACTGAATAAAACAGAATGAAAAAATGACCTCAATGAATGAGGGTGGGCGGGACTTAGCTTTCCACATTCTCTGTAAAACAGTTTACAACACACCTGATAAGCTCACCTGTAATTACTTTAAAGGTAATTACAATTACATCTCATTACACTTCACCCTGTTTAAGAGACGCAGATCAGTTCAACAGGAAGGCTGGATTGGACAGTCAAAAGAACAACCAAAGTCATACAGCCCTGAAAATAAACAGAAAATGTTTTTACTACGATATAAACCGGAATAGAGTTTAGCAGGAGAAACATTATCGAGGTACCACACAAGAACAGCATAATGGACCATGTACAACACCATCATGAGGAGAAGTGAGAATTCCTCACCTTCCAGAAGACTGCTCTGGATCATGAAGACCCTATGAAGTCCCTGCTCTTCATAACAGGAAATATACTCCATCCAGAAGCCAAACTCCATCTGGGACATTCTGTCAGGTGAAACACAAGACATGTGGCAGGTACAGCATGAAGTGATGTGCACTCAACACTGCGTAATGGTTGTCATGGTGAACATCAGCAGAAAGAGGATGATGGGATTGCTGTAGTTCAACATTCTTCCTGTGTTCAAACAACAGTTTGGTATGTTGGTACAAACACGTCAGTAATGTCACCACAAGAGGTCAGTGTTGGACACAAGTTGTTCTTTAACTTGTACCCGCTCAGATTTGTTGGGCCATCATGATGATCAGAGTGAGCAGGGCAGAGCTGGAGGCATCATGATGATCAGAGTGAGCAGGGCAGAGCTGGAGGCATCATAATGATCAGAGTGAGCAGGGCAGAGCTGGAGGCATCATGATGATCAGAGTCAGCAGGGCAGAGCTGGAGGCCATCATGAGAAGGTGTTGATGCAATCATGCACCAGAGCACAAGGTTATGCAGCACAATGTCAAAGTCCATGCAGATCTTAAACTTGACATGAGGAGGCACCTTCGTGGTCCAGAAAGGCATGTCCTCAGAAGTTCTCCTAGAAGGTCCAGCGCTTGATGTTCCAGCTGGTCCTCACCAGAGACACCAGAGAACTTATCCAGGACCAGACACTGGTAATACAGAGAGAATGAGTGTTAATGCTCAGTTCAGTGTGTATTTTAACTTTTATTCCAGCATACGACAATAACGACTCATTTCACACACAATAACTTTAGTTTAATTGAATCGTTTGCTGTTAATTTGCTTTAAGTCTAAACGTAGATCTTGAAGATGTGCCTGGTATGTAAAGCCAGAGTTTCTCTTTGTGAAGAGTGAGTTTACAGACAGCTGGATCTAATGTGACTTATTCTCTGGGTTTGTCTGACACTGCTCTACATTGTCTACACTGTGTGCTGTCGTGTAGTACTGCACATTGTGTAAATCTAGCTGGTCATTCAGGTATTTGAGGATATGTCGGCTCATAAACAGAGTTTGCTTTAGGTCTTTGTTAATGCAATCCATGACTGTGGGGTTTCTAGTGGATTCCTGAGATATGAGGAACAATAAGGTGATAATCCTGCATAAAATGTATTCTGTCACAGATCACCAAGCATGAAACAATCTCTTAGTGTGTAGTGTACAGTGAGAAAATAGGTTTTGATTGCTTATATGTCCTAAATTCCTGTATGAGTCATGTTTGCACACCATCTTGAAAGAACATCCATACCTGTGGTCCTACCTCCTCCCACACCTGACACATGTTCCTTAATCCTCAAAGGTGATGTTTGCCTGGATAAACAAACACTCACACACACATAAACACACACATAAACACACAGAAACACACACACACACACACACATAAACACATAAACACACACAAACACACACACACTCACACACACATAAACACACACACACACACACACACACACACACACACACACACACACACACACAAACACACACAAACACACACACACACACACACACACACACACATAAACACACACAAACACAAAGTTCAGGTGTTTATCCAGGTGAAAGCAGCCAGGAACAAATGAAATAATCTTTTTGTTAAACATTAACTTGTACAGTCACAATGAAGACACAGGAACAATACACAGGTGGCCACGACTGCTCGAGTTTCATGAGCTGGACCACAGAAAGACCAAATTCCCACCGGGAGACATTTACACAGCCCTCTCAAAGCCCTGCTGCATGAACAGAGAAACTCAAACCTTTCTGGAGCTGATCTGATGGGACCACCGCCATGGCCCATTGCCCAGGGACAACATGTCCACACCTCAGTCTAAGCCTGCACACGAGGGACTCCCTCCCGGGAACAGGGGTCTTACCTCACTACCCTAACATCATCACCCCTTTACTTTGTACTTTATTTCCAAATCTCTTTTTAATTGTGTCTTAGTGTGGCCAAGGTAAGATCAGGGGACATAGTGGTGGGGTGGCTTAGTGGTAAAAAGACCAGAGCTGGCAACTAAAAAGTTGTAGATTCAAACCCACATAATTCTGAAAAGCTTATTGTATAACGAGCTGTATAGAAACAAATGAAACCCATTCAGACAGATCATTTTGTGTGTGTGCTTGTAGCCACAGAAGTGTAGTTTGTGTTTCCTCTCATGTTTTTCGGATCTGTCTGACAACAGGGGTTTGAGGTGTGTAATGGATTTGGCCCATCAGAAGAGGTTTGACTGAACTGACACACGATCCATGTGAATGGACTGGATTCCAAATCCATCATGAGGTTGTCACAAAACAGAGCTAAAAGAGAAACAAGTGAGATCAAACAACACTCTCTTCTGTTTTAGTTCTTCATCAGTCTAACAGAGCACAGGTACAGTAAGTACAGTATTCACTGGTCACCTGTTGCAAGAATTTCTTGAATATATAAATTTGCTTTCACAAATGTGAATAATGAGGAATATTTTTGTCAAAAAGTTTTTTGAACGCATTGCTCTGCATATCTGGCCTGCAGCCTGAAGAACATGATGGATAGGAATTCGGAAAATGAGTAACTGACAGACACGAACAGCCCCACCGACAGGAAGTCACGCTTCTCACTGCAGAACTGCAGCACAATGATGATATTTAACTGTCACACATTGACGTCTACTGCCCGCGGGGCATTTCCACTTTTTCGAGCGGAGTTCAAACTGCCCTCACCTGGGGCTTCACGATACATGCGTCACTGAATTATTTACAGTGAAGCATAACGGACAGTCTGGCAGGGCAGCGGCTGAAATTAGCTTTCCGCAGTCACACAAATATATTCTCCATTTCCGCACACTTGCGTAGAAGGACAGTCAGAGGAAAGCGTGATTTCCTGGCCACTAAAAATACATTTGAACTTTTATGGGGTCCTGAGGAGAAGTGCCTTTACTGCTCTCAGTGTGTCACAGACACCAGGCAGACGTTGATGAACACAGTTAAACAACCAGCACAGCGGTTCACTCGTTTGGATGTTGGTTTGCTGGTGTTCTCACCAGACTTCCTAACTAGCTTAACCAACCTGTCTTAATTGGTCAACCAGCTGGTTGCCTTGACTATGTTTTAAGTAAATAGAAATAAAAACCCCATATTTTTAAATAATACCTTTAATTTTTCAGTATGAAATAAAATGTCTTAAGAAATATTGTGCCATTAATAAAGAATTTATCTTTTAAATTTCAATTCAATGCAAATTATTAATGAAAGGGATTGATTTCATTCATAAATAATGCATTCTGAAACTTTATCATTTACATTTCAGAAGTTGAGACTAAAACAGGACCGGTTACAGAAAGGGTAGCATTTAAACCCTCCAGCATGACAGGGACCGAATCAGTTTAGCTGAGGCTGCAGAGTTTGTGGAAATGTGTAGCTCACATCCTGTGTTTCCAGATGCAACACTTCCAGAAATGATGTTTCTTCCAGGGGCTGCCCCAGGAATTGAAGCCAAACCTCCGCACAATGGGTCAAGAAATCTCAGGAAACACCGTGTGTCATCTCAAAAACAAGACATCCTTCCCATCAGCCTGTCTGTCCATCTACACTGAAGGACAGGAGACGAGTCTGAAGAAGTGATTTAATGTGTTTTAAATGATTTTAGTAATCAGAGAGACAGAGTCCATTTACAGAGAGTGTAACCTTTGGTACAGTGTCCCTGTATTAGTTAAAGGTTCTGTAGGTCCAGGGTGAGTGGACCTGATCTCATTCCTCTCTCTGATTGGCTGACTCAGACAAGGTTCTGACACTCATTTCTCATCAGCTTTATCCAGAACCACATCATGTCTGCTATACAATCTATTATGAGCTATTTCACATTCATTATGTATTGATCGTCTCATTTGTATCGATTGCTCCTAAGCAGTTTTAGGAGAAAAATCTTGACACAAATGAAACACAACTGACAACCATCAAATCTTCTGAGTTCGGAAAGCTCAACCTCTGAGAAATACAATTTTCCCAGAGTCTTTTTTACGGGACAGCATTCCCGAAAAATTTCCTACTGCTTCCGTCCCCTCTCTCAAGCTTTTTTCTCTCTCTGAAAACTTATCCAACCAGCACATTCCATCCTCCTCAGGACACCCCTGCTGTCTGACTGGCAGCACCTCTGAGGAAGCTTTCAAAACGCTTCACATTCCTCATTCATACATTTCCATATCAAAAACACCCGGAGCTTCATGTACTTGTGGGTGGTTTCAGCTCTGTTGTTGTGTAGAGACACAGATCAGTGTGTCCTCATGTCCCCATTTCCTCTAACTCTCTTTTTTATCCAAACACTGCCCTCAAGATCAAAGGAGACCGACTGTCTTGTGTAATTCACCATCCATTCAGACTGAAGCCCACATAGCAGCTCACAGCTGGACAGCAGCTATTTCACCAGGTAAAGAGAGGTGTGAGACTCAACCAGTGTGGTTCTGTCTTCTGGCTTGGAGTCCGATACCTCGCAGGGTTCTGGGATGACAAATACATGCACCATGAAGGGCTCGCACTAGGAGATAAGAAACCCAAACGTTTCTCTTTTTCAGTCTGATGTTACGCGTCAACATGATGCCAGAGTGAAGAATTTCAATAAGGTTGAAGATGTGACACTTGAGCACTGAAGACTTGCGGTCATCTTGGAGGACCTCAGCACATGAGCTAAAAGAACTCTGGTATGATAAAGAACTCTGGCATGCCAGGAATCTGAAATCTGGCCTTCATCTGGCTCTGTTCTTTAAGAGAATGCTTGTTTCTGAAAGAAAGTGTGAGGTGTGGAAGAAAAACTTGTGGTGTGAATGAGTGCCAGGAACTCAGAGAGGTCGGCGACCCTTTCACACGACACAAAACAACATGCTGTGGACCTGTTTCATCCCTCAAGGGTCACTTAAGTTTCAGAGCTTCACTTTAAATGCAACCAGCTGCATGTAGTACTGAGTTTCTTCAGCCACGGGTAAAAAATTCATTCATTTCTGCTTCAAGAGGCTCTGGACAGCCGTACTGATGCAGTCAATCAGAGCACAGTTACATTCCATTGACTACAGCTGTGGAACGTTTGTTTCAGAGTGAGCAAAGTCCCATTCGATCTGTCAGCACAGGAACCCAGACAAGCTTTGTTTGTGTGTTCTGCTGTGAGGTAAACAAATGAAGCTGCTTTCTCCGAAAATAAAGGAGTGTAAGCTGCTTAACATTCCCCATGAAAGAGCCTCTTCAAGGCAGACTGAGCTTGTGATGTGATCTGGGAAAGAGTTGTGAACAGTCAAGGAACAGTTGGGAAACAGAGTTAATAGGAAGTCTGCAGACCTGAGATCAGTTCTAGATAAGCGCATGAGGTTTCTCGTGCTCATGTGAGTTCCCTCAACAATCTCTGGAAAAACAACCCAGTTTTTCCAGAAGATCCGTCACAGCTGAGGGTCCCTATATCTGATGTTCTTCACCCTCACAGGTGGCCTGCGGGAACAAAACAACCATAGAACAGAAACACACAACCACACTTAATCTGCATCATGTCCTCATTCTCCAATCAGATTACTCCTGCATCATCAGAATCTTCATCTTTCAGATAACAATGTGGAAAGTCTGATTTTAATTTATAGCATCCTACAGTAAACGTTTAATCTCGTTTTAAGAATCCATTTAAGACCTCATAGCACTTAGATTCACTGTTGATCAACTGCCATAACACTCTGTATTTTACAAAACTCTGTCCCTTAAAGTAACTCTGTCCCTCAAAGTAACTCTGCTGCTTAGAATCAGAACAGTCAGCTCTGTTTCTTTGCCAGCGTGTCTGTGAGGGGTGCCAGTTTATAAAAAAAGATCAGAAGAATAACATAAGAAATGAACTGTGCAGGCTGTCTATACAGTTTAGCATGTCAGAGACAAAGACAAACTCATGTAACAGGTCTGAACTTGTTCACCATTCAACCCGATCACCATTCATTTGAAAAGAGTGAAAAGACAAATGATGAACAGAAAGAATGTACGTCAGCTGAGATTCTGCAGAGTCTCATGATTGTGTGACAGTCGACTGACTAAAGCTTGCTGCACATTTAAAGTCTGTTTTTAATCTGATTCATTTCAGCTCTTTCACTTTGTGAGTTCTCTAGTGATCTACAACCAGCTTATAAGTGATGCGAGTATAAATGATTATTATTAAGAAGTGACTGTATTTTGTACGTGGATGGTACAATGATAATTCAGTGAATTCACTCCTGGTGATTCACAGAGCTCGTCTCTCTTTAACATTAGGAGAGGGGTAACACATACTGTCAGGCAGAAAAACTGCATTATTACAAACACAAACGCACATTACAAGTGATGCAGAACAGTAATGGTAATCATACTTTGGAAATGTATGTAACTATGAATTACCAAACACTTTATTTTTAATCGGCTTTAGTCAGCTTCCTCTTAGCACTTCTGTCCATCTTTTAAAACATTTGAAGAACTTAAAAACATGATATTCAAGTGTGACAGAAACACTGGTTTTAATAAGTTACAAGTGTGTATTCTCATATGTACCTGTTTATACACATGGGGAAGGTAAGAGATCTTTAAAATGCCATTAAAACTAATCAGCTATATCACAAACCTCAGACAGATACATTGGTGGCATTTACAAATGACATCGATTAAACCTTAAACTGGTCTGAACTGCAGTGACAGTATTTCACCACTAGGAACGCTGTTCAGATCGAGGCTAATTTGTGATGGCGTGTTCCACCAAACAGGAACTTTGGCTAGATTTGCTTGATTTGGGATATACTGACATTTGAAGTTATGAAATGCAAGATTATGTACATAAAAAAAACTTTGGGCAAACTGTTACAATATTATACAAACACTTAATATGGAACATCAAGTCAAATGTGTTTCTGAAAGCTCTCAATTAACAGACTAAAACAACCATATTGTTGATTGTTGACTTTGCAGTGTAAAAAAGAAAGAAGAGGAAATGTAAAAAATAAAATACAAATGCACACTTTTACGAAACTCTTTTTAACAAGTATATATATCACAGCTGCTATCTGAGTTATTCCATACTCAGATCAGATTATATCGGTCTGTTTTTCTTCAATAACACAATTAACACTGCATGAAATGCAACATTTTAGTAGCAGGAAACGTGTGGTTCTAATAATTCTAATAAGTGCATTATATGATTATAATAACGTGACAATACTTAACTGTAACAGCTTGGCCAAATTTAGTTTTGGTGTAAAACACAGAATACAGAAATATACAGAATATATCAAACAATGATTCAATGAAAACCATAAACAATGTAAAAAACATCGCAGAATAACGGTGATCTTCTGGCGTGAAGTCTTTCACTGGTGCACGAGTGAAGTGATGAAGATCATGTTTAAGTGCATGCTGTGGTAACTGCTGTGGAGTTTGTTTGATTATTACAAACAGCAGATGCAAAATATATTAATATATCTATTATATATTCTATAAAACACTTCCTTGGATCTCTTCACAGTTATGGAAACATAATTCCAGATTTACAAAACAGCGCCTTGTCTTTAAAGGTCACAGCGTCCAGGAGTCAAGTTTAGGGGTTTTCCTCCACTCCTCTAGGTCCAATAAGCAGTCCAGATTCTCAGACAAAATGAGCCTCCCTGTGTTCAAGATCCTGCATATGACGAGACCGTAGTCTCTGGTACACTGGTTTGGTCTCATTTTGGCTGAGTTCCTCCGTGCTGGAGCTGGGTGACTGGGGTGTATTCTGGGCATCCTGCTCAAGGGAAGGTTCTGTGTCCAGACCAGGTTCATCAACTGAGACTTCCACACTGATCCCTTCCTCATCATCGTCATCATCATCTTCCTCTTCTGTGCTGTTGGCCATTGTTCTGCTAGTCTTTAGCTCAACCTCTGCTAATGTTTTGGTTTTGCTACCTGGAGGTTTGTAGAATGTTCCAGGAGGAGGTTGCAGAGTTCTTGGAGGCCTGAAGGCTGTAGGAACTGGGCAGAATTCACTGACGTTCCCTTCCTTGCGTAAACTCCGTACAGGTCTTACAGTGATGGTGTGAGGTCTGTTAGCATGGATGGTGCTAGAGGTTTTGGTATGTTCTGAGAAAGATGCTGATGTAACAGGAGAGAAAACACTGTTGCAGTGGTTGGCCGCAGAGTCGGGGGTGGAGCTGGTAGTAATCACAATGGTTTTAGGGGTGATGTCATGATGTTTATACTGTTTGTCCCATGTCCTGCGCAGTGTCTGTGTATCAATGTAAGACTTCCGGTAATGGTTGCCTGCTCTGGACCTGGGTTCCTCCGTTTCAGAGACCTCCTCGATGACGGGATCAGGCATGTGGTCGCGCTGCTGCTCAGCAGAGTTCCTCACATTACATTCGTCAACTTGGGCCAGGTTCAGGAGCCGCTCAGCAGGCATGCTCATTGGTCGGGAGCCCAGCTTCGGTCTCGGAGGCCGTAGCTGAACTCTGGACACATGGTTCCGACGACACAAGCCCGGCGAGTTTCGCATTTCAGAAACACTTGATGACAGGAGCCCATTGAGGTCCTCTACATCAATACCTTCAACTGCATGAAAACATGAGGAGTTATAGAGGTAGAAACTGGAGCTTTTTTGACATGATGTCAATTTATGGGTTTTTTAGGGAAACAGTACCTGCTGAAAACTCTTTGTCAGACCTTATCTTCCCCTCCTTCACTTCATCCATCAGGTGTGTGGAAGGTATCACTGAAGAATGTCGTTTATAAGTCTTCACCTTTGGCTGTTGCTGCTTTGAGACAGTTATAAGAAAAACAGTCTAAAAATAATCTTTTGGAAGATTACAGCTAAGATGTTACACTGAGGCTAAAAGGAAATAACATTTTATTTGGCCAATTTCCAGAGTCATTTTGGAACATTGTAGCTGAATTATTGCTGCTCCAAAGATGGTCTACCAGGTCAAAAGCAGCTCTAACTGCTGGCAGTTTAGCTCAACCATCAAGACCAGTTAAACCAGCTAATGACCTTAAATGGTCAAGTTGGTGCAGATGGAAACCATGCAAAACAACCTACCTTGAGATAAATCCCAACAAACAGCCCGCTCACCTCTTTAAAGTCCACCAGGGACTTTGAATGTCGACTGAGCTGTTGTTCTTTCTCCTGAGAGGTGAGGCGTGATTTGATGAGGAGCGGTGAGCTCTCTCCAGCGGGGCAGGAGGGTGGAAGAGGACTTAGAGGCGTATCAAAGATCATTTCATAATGGCGGATCAGAAGCTCCACAATGAGGGCCTGGTAGGGGTAGTCAACCAGAGAGGAGAGAGTAACCTCCGCATCAACCTGTCTGGGTTTGATCAGCGTGGGGCCAAAGATGATGCCCAGATTGCTGGCGGTCATCTTGTTCTCATCTGCCCTTTCGGAAACCCTGTTAGTGATAAAAACATGTGATAAAATGTGATTACCAACCACTTGATGACTCAGAGAACATGTTTTCAGATATTGTCCCTAAACACGACCCAGTATTTAATGGTCAGCAGCTAATATCTGTTGCTCAGATGGACACACAACATGACAGGATTGCACACCTGTGTAAGTGCTGGATGAGAAACTGCAGGGTTTTGTAGTGGGCTGCAGGCAGATGACGCAGCAGGTCTTTGATCTTGAAGAGAACACGTTTGAGCTCCACACTTACTGGCGGGCTGTCAGAGACGGGACTTCCTCTTGAAGCCTCTACTTCATCAACGATGATGCTCTGACTCTCTTTGGCCAATCCGATGAAGTCGTTATAGTAACGGAACAGAATGAGGGGCTCTGGGAGCTGAAGGGTGAAAAATTACCATTTTAATGATTTAAAAAACAGAATTAAATTATATGATGATCTATAATAGAGTTTTTCCAATTTTATTTTTCCATTCAGCAGCAGCAAAATGTTTAGTAAAGGAAAGTGTATTAGACACCTGGCGCAGGTACAGTTTGAGGACGTTGCTGATGTCATGAGGGTAAAGATCTGACAGCTCCACTAGATCTTTGCCGTTCTCAAAGGCCTGACAAAGCTTCTCCACCCGCGATTTGGCTCCGTTGACACGGTAAATTCCCTAAAATAAAACACACACAAAGATCTCCGTTCAGTCTCAGCATTATTACATTATGACCTCCAGGAAGTACATGAGCCGCAGACAGGAAGTGGCAGGAAGTGCACACCTTGATGTTCAGAGCTCTGTTCTCGATCTCTGAGCTGCATTTTCTGATAATGAAAGGGATTCCATCAGGACTGTTTCTGGCTGCCTGAGCAAAGTCGACGGCGAATAAATGCAGTTTTCCCTGCAGCTTCTTGTGTCCACACTGGATGGCAAGAGTCTCCAAACACTTCTTATGACACGCAAGATAACACTGCAAACAACAGAGCTGAAGATTAGAACATGCTTGTAAATACATCATAGACACAAGCCGCTTTAATAAGAACGATTCGTGTATTAAAAGTACCGACAATCTAAGCCATTTAAATCATACAAGAATCATACGTTCACGGTTCAGTAACATTTTACTAAAGGAGCTTCAATGTGAATTAAAGCGTAAACTAACCAGGAACTAATTAAGTACTAACTTCAACTATGACTGGCGTAGTCACCTTAAAACATGAAAGAAAAATTTGTTAAGTTAACCCCCATAGTAACATGTTACCCTCAAACTTTCAATAAAGATTGTAACATATTAGATTTTTAGTGATCAGAACTTATTTATGAAAATCTGTGTGCGTGTGTGTGTGCATGAACCACACCTCCTCGCATTCAGCACCATGAAATACCACAAGACTGTCGCATTCCCTGCATTTCGATGGAGCTCTGAGTTTTCGCAGTTTGTGCGTCTGCGCTGCTTTGGACATCTGTGTGTTCCGGAAGGGTCCCGGAGAACTGGCCGTCTCTGTAACCATTTCACTCAGACCTGGTCCAAGACAGAGGGGAAGGTAATCATCTGCATTTCTGGTCTGCACATTTTTCAATAAACATGTTTCCAGCAACCATTTAAGTGGATAGTCTACACACGTCTATAATTTACAGTACAAACAATGCATGCGACGATAAATAGCCAGAGGCAGTGATTAAAAATGTTATAGAACAACATTCACCGTTATCTAATGGAGACGGAGGTTCTCTATCATCCAGGTCATCAGCTGAAGACATGGTGCCTGTGGATGGTGTTCTGGGAAGCCTCCTCTTAAAGTCACCTGGATCACAAAAACGTTATTATTTTCTACACTGCTGGAAATCTGTTGAGGTTACGTTATGTACATACATATATAAATATATAAAGTATTCCTAAACAACATATAGAGCCATGAGAGTAAATACAAAGGGAGAAGGTACTGTAAGAAACACATGGCATTGTGGGTAAATATGCACAAGAATCTGTGACTGGTCTGTGCGATGCTCACAATGCTGTTTACACCCGTGACACGAAACCTGTCAGTCATGTGTATTATTTGGGCCTCAGGGGACAAGAGACCTGTGGGACTCTGACACTGTTTGTTGTGTATTGTGTGGTTTCACATGTGTATGTTGTTGGTTACCTGGGCTTGCTGTAGGGGAGTCCATAGAGCGAGATTCACTGCTGCCTCCAGCGCTCTCAGAATCACTGCACATTCCTCCCTGACTGCTTGTCCTCCAGACCCGAGACTGCCCCTGAGCCCTCAGAGCTGCCACATATAGACACCAACAAGATGTTTACAAATGCTTCTGGTGATCTGTGATTCATGTAGACAGTCATTTAGAGTGACAATTGATACAAATTTTATATTTTTGTGAACTCCCTTTAATGACCTTAAAACAGACTGATAATGAATAAGATGAAGAGGTTTAGAAGTTTAGCAGCCGCCCACATCCACTGTCATTGCAGTGCTGTATGTGTAGCCACCGCCCACATTTACTGTAATTGCAGTGCTGTATGTGTAGCCACCGCCCACATTTACTGTAATTGCAGTGCTGTATGTGTAGCCACCGCCCACATTTACTGTAATTGCAGTGCTGTATGTGTAGCCACCGCCCACATTTACTGTAATTGCAGTGCTGTATGTGTATCCACCGCCCACATCTACTGTCAGTGCAGTGCTGTATGTGTAGCCACCGCCCACATTTACTGTAATTGCAGTGCTGTATGTGTAGCCACCGCCCACATTTACTGTAATTGCAGTGCTGTATGTGTA
>JAZGTJ010000719.1:63027-83922 GCA_036877575.1 Botia almorhae | reverse complement strand
TATTTGCTTTCTGGAATGCATAAAAGTTCCATTTTGGTTAACTGTAGCCTACAAAATTCAAAACATTTTGTGACGAACAGGAAAACTGAAAGCCTCTTGGCTCACCGATTAGCCTCTTGGCTGAAAAACCTTAAAACAACTTCAAGAAACACTTACAACAACAGTGCTATTGGGCATGACTCGCACTGGCTCTGCTCCCTGATTGGTTGGCTGAATGACCGGCTGGAAGTTTACTGGAGTGTTTTGAGGATCTGCACTATGAGAGCTTGCCAGGAGAGTGTTGCCAAGGGTTGTAACCACGGTGATAGTGGGTGCTGGTGTCATAATGATAGGTGAGGTGGGCGTGGCAGCTCTCAGCACCAGAGGTAGAGTCTTTGAAGCAATGACAGGGGCCACAGAGGTCTGCGGGGTCACAAACACAATCATAAACCTCCTTATTTGTAAGTTTAACCCTCTAACCCTAATGTTCTGTTTATGTAAAGATCTATGTATTCAACTAAGTTTTATCTTTAGATAGATGGTATGGCTACCTGTGGTGTTGTGAGGCTGGCAGCAGGAAGAGACGCCTGTGTCTGTGCGATGAGCAGGGTAGACGTTTGCCCATCGGTTTGTAGCGTCTGTGTCTGCAGCTTCATGTCGTCCTGCTTCACCAACAGATCTCTCCTCAACTGCTCCACCACCTTTTTCTGAGAGAGAGTAAGAGAAGAAGAACAAGCGACTGTTCATTTTCGGTCTTCCGTCACTCGTTCTCTGCAGTGAAGTCTCTCTCAATCACGCCCTTCACTTTCTGCCTGCTGTTGATAAGAGTTTTGTGATGTTGGATTTTGTCCCGTTTGACAGCGAGTGGGAACACAAAGTGTCTACAGCAGAACATCACTCTCTCTTTGTCTCTCTTCATCTGAAGCAGAATTCTAACGTTCAGTATTTTGCCTTCAGCGTAATCTTGAAGGTGTTTAAAGAAACAGAATTACGCAAACATAACAGAAACGTTTAACAGTGTTATATTAGCATTAGCGTCATCTGTGACTATGAACTACTGTTGTATGCAGCTGAAAGCAATGTTGCTTCGTCAAATCAGGCATAACATCAGTAATTAAGGAGGACGACTGCTGTTCACTCATCCATATCTTCATAATCTCGTCTGTGAAATTTAAAATGAATGATGTGAAAATTAATGTAATGGTGATTGTAATATAAATGTAATATAAAAGTTATATTACAAAAATAAATCCAAGTCCGTCTAAGCATTATTAAGAGGTTTGGCTATTATAACTGCTGATTGTATTTTGTCTTTAAAAAAATGCAGTTTTTTAAATGTTAAAATGCTTTTTTTATCCCAGCTTAATGTGCACCTGTGAGTTATTCATAAGCCTTCTCTTTAGAGTCTGTGAAGAATCTGTGGCTCTGTAGCTCTATGACTACTAACTTAAACTGAACTTTGGGCATGACTTTGTGATAAGCTTCATTCGTCCATGCTAGTGGCACAGAAATTACATCACCTTAAATGGTTAAAATATTTTATGTAAAATACCATCAAATCTATTTTTTATTCTAGACGTGTTTCCCATGTAATAAGTGCTAGATCATTTGCATAATGCGTTCAAAAGGAGAAATATTTCAGAACAGGCAGGTTTTAGTGACATGTGGTACAAAGAAACAATCCCCCTACATAATGACAAAGGAAACAGAAATGAACATTGCTAAGCAAATGTAAAGAAAAAGAAAAATCAACATTCTGGCAAAAAATCAATCAATCACGTAATATAAAACAAGTTGAATATTCAGGAACAAATCATGCAACTCCAAACTCCCTCTGATTCTTATTGACCATTATTGTAACAGTTCAGATAAGAAGCTCTATGTAGAAGCAGAATGCGCTTCTAAATGGTTGACACGATCGGTCTCCCCTTGTTCTCAGTGCAATTTACTTGAAGCCATTCACTGTTACTGTCACATCAAAAACTTAAGCCCCATACAGAACAACACAAGTGCGTGTACAGAACAACACGATTCCATAACACATTTAAGGAGACAGGAGAAAAGAGTTAAAGACGCTAAAAGTGGCCGGTTTTACACAGTATGATCTACAAATGTGCAGTTCAGTTTGTGTTTAGCTGAGAACGTGTTGAGTCTGTAGCCAGTGAAGACAGAGTGACAGTTACAAAAGTCCTCTCGCTGATTACTGCCTCAACAGGCTTCCTCCACCATCTGTTAGATACACACGACTAGATCTGAGAGAATTTCTTTGGACACTGTATGGCGCAACAGATTCTGGGAGTGTGTGAGCGAGAAAGACAGACAGCACACTTTATTAAACAGCGCTGCAGGCTGCACATTCATTTCTGAATGTGGAAGCTTTGACATAGTCACCGTGTCTTTTTCACTTCGGGGCCTAAAGGTATCTTGACCTTGTGTTTCTCTTATTCCTTTTCTTTGCAGACAGAGAGATGATGTCAGGTGTGACTTTTTTCCTGTTAATGGCAGTTGCTGTTACTTTGAAAAGCTTTGAGATTTCAATTAAAATTCCTCTCCACTGCCTGCTGTCTACATCTTTCTCCAGCATCTTTTCTCTACCTCATCTCCTCCACAGCACTTACAGTTCTGTACAGTAAACTCTAGTGAAGGACAGTACATGCCGTTACACCACATAATCATCTCCACACATTAATCATCAGTTATACAAATGTCAAACAAAAGAGGAGAGAACAGATTTGTGTATGTGTTAAAGACCCCATGGAAACAACATCAGAGAAAAGTATATATATGCTTGTGTACTAGTTCTGTATCTTCACACTTCACAGATAAATGGATTTTAAAATTTAGATATTCTCTTCTTAAAAAATAAAATGTTCTAAAAATATTTATGACTCATCTTGCACTACACAGATTTTTGTCCAATCAAATGCTTTCTAAATTATAAATGTCCAGTTCCCCTAATTCTGCCCTAATTTCTGTTTCAGAATTACATCACCACTGAAAAGAAAACTGCACTTGTACAGTAATTTCATGGGATCTTTAGTGTTGGCAAATATTTAGTTTGGCAACACAAAACAACATCACACAAATCACCACCATAATGGAACTACACAAAACAGATATTCAGCACAACACAGAACAATGCCTTGTTACACTTTCCTTATCTAACAAGTCTCCTTTATGTTCTCAGAGAAAGGAAAACTTTCAGACCACACTTTCAGCCTACATAACTTTATACCTGCCGAACAAAAACTTCACCGAACTCATCAACACACACACATGTATCTCAATAAGAACACTGATACAGCAGCAGGTGTTTTCTCAGAGAGCAGCTCTCACCTGCCGCTCACTCAGGGCTGTGATCTTGGCCTGCAGGTCACGTAGCTGCAGCTTCAAATCAGCATTCTGTACAAAGAACACACACACTCCTCCCTGATACACTATTCCAGCGCGCACAGAGCAAAGTATATGAGAGCGAATCTGTCAAACTGTACACAAACATTCAGTGAGAGAGACACACCTGTGGATCTTGCTTCATCTGGGTTACGAGTTTCTGTGAAAAGACAGAAAGTTTTATTGTTTCAGGAGTGCAGTGGGAACATGTGCTGACCTCTAGAGGATAATGAGAGTACTGCAGTTACAACAATTACAAGCGCCATACGTGTGTGTGGAGGGGGTACCTGATGAATCTGGATTTCCACTTTGAGTGCTTCCTGTAAATTTTGCAGCTCCATCATCGATCCCTTCTTCCCAAAACCCAAAACGGCTGGCTAATAAAAACAGAGGAACACAAAAGATTTTCTTTCATTACATACTGAGCGACTGGGTTGTAACACATTGTTATAATACAATTATAAAAAGAGCTTTTGAGGTCTCACAATGTGTCTGATAAATGTGTTAGTTTGGGTGTGTGAGTGTGTGTAAATCTGCTCAGTGTGAGTAGAATATATCTCAGTGTACTGATTCAATCAGAACTACTCTCATCAAATTCCGCCCAAACAACACAGATCAGACTGAACAGCACTCTTTTTTACATTTGCACATACACACATAAACAATCTTATTCTCCCTCTGTCATTGTTCTTGGAGGGAAAATGATGCTGATGTATGGGTTAACTGTTTCATTCTCTCCCAGACATGAACTGCCTCTTAGAGTCTGTTATTTATATACAACTGCCACTAGGCTGCTAACATTAATAACTATTACAGTCTACAGTCCAGTAAAATTGACTAACTTGCCCATGAAACACTATTAAAGCTGACCATCGCAGTTGTGTCAGAATGTGTGCACCCCCACTGTGATAATTGGTTTATTCTATACCTTCCCAACGTCTGCCGTCTTGAACACCATCCAACTGGCAGAGTGGGGGGGGTGAAGCTGGAATAGAAAATGAAATAAGATAAAATGGTAAAGAGCACACATCTCACGCACATTCACACACAGTAATATTCTGAGGAGAAATCCAATATAACAATATAAAACAAAATATGTACCAAGAAATATAGCTTTGTGGCTAAAGATTTGGTTTTTATACGTATATATAAGTTCAAGATTCAAGATTCAATTTGAATACTAAGAATAGAAGATGTACTAAAACATTTATTTTCTATTTATTTGCTGAAGTTAAATCAAGGGTCCTCACTCAAAGAACTGCAAGTTGCTTTAGTCTAAAAGCGTTCCCGGCACAGCAAGTACGTAAGTAGCTAACAGTGTCCTGGAACTGCATATTTAGGACAGAACATTTCCAATCTTACAGAGATACACATTAGCTGATGGCAGCAGAAATTCACTCATTTTCTACCTGCCAGAGCTGTTTTATATGAGCTGTTTGTTATTTTGTTTTCAGTACTTGTGTCTCACAGAATCCGGCTCTGTCTCTTATACAGAACATCGCTCTGTTCTCATCAGAATGAAAGCAGGGACTACCAGATGTGCACTCCACACACGAGAGGTTCTCAATCATGTTCCGAGTGGCATTCTATAACTTTACCAGTCATTGATGCACCTGCCTCAGGACAGTAATGCAGAATACAACATTCTCTATATCAGTAATGGCATTTGCATTGAGAAGCATTCAGTTCAGTAGATTTAGGGTATAAGCAGTGTTTAACTGTAACATTGGCCTCATGAACAAGACATTTTCTAGTACATTTATATTCAGTAAAGGGCAGACATACACAGTTATCATATAACACACACACACAGTACACCTGCTTGGTCCTAATGGCAAACTGTACCCTCACCTGTTGGCTTAGAGAACACGCTGATGTGTGAGTTATTCAGAACTATTTGATAGAGAGAAGGAACATATGAAACTCTCTCTCTATGTCTCTCTATATCTTATGCCTGCACTCATACTGTACGTACTGTGCAGTTGATATACCTACATATCAAGTCTATATTTGACAATCTTTTACAAGGTCTCCATGCACTTTTCCTTCACACCCCACGCGATAGCTTCATTATCACATCATGTACTCACATGATCGGCATAGTTCATATGTTTTGCATAACACATTGCATGAGTTATTACATTTCTTTAGTGTGAAGTAAATGGTACCACACTTCCTCTGAACTTACATTTAGAACCACATTTATTTGGAGTGATTTTAAAACATGCATCACTCTATAAATCTGTGAACCTCTTTCTATAAAGCTAGTTCTTCAACACAGAGTACTGCAGTCCAATACGATAATGTTCAACATTCAAATATTACCACTTCACCATTTAAGGCAATGTTTTAGCGTTAGCATTTATTCCGATAGGATTCATCCTTCACTTTCAACCTATCCCAAATAACGTGTATGTTAACAAAAAGACACAGTTCACGTCATTACTAACGTCATTTCAATTACATTAATGTATTCAAATTCCATGTATTGTATCTTTTGCGAATAGGCATTTGTTTAAATTCCGTGTTTATGAAGTCATCTTATACACAATGAACTGGCTGACCCATTGCAGAAACAAGCAGGTAGCGAGAACAGGAAGAAACAGAAAAAATGGCTGTACAGTCAACATAGTTGAAAATGGAAGAACAGTCACACATGCAGAAAACAGCAACTGAAGAGAAGAAAAACGACCTTTTTAACATCCTGTATTGTTCGGTAACTTCACATGTACTCATTTAATTCTCAAAGATTATGAAATCCACGGTGTGATTTTGATGAGGAACAATCGTGTTTAATCGCTATTCAGCATTACACCCAATGTCCAAAGCCAGTGTTTATACTAAAACGACACACATCCGTCATTGACGATCTTGTGATAACATTGAGAGAGTGAGAAAGGTGCTATAGACGGCCCGGTCGTTAAAGCGGACCAAGCGCCATCTGAAAGCTTGAGAAAGGTCATCATCATCATCATCATTAACGTTCCAGCGCATCCACACCGGAAACAGCACCATCACTTTATATACTCACACGTTACACATTTAACTTACATTGCACAGGGCCTACAACTTTCCCTAACGTTATAGGAGAACAGATTTAAGAACAGTTTTTGACGGCGATCTCGCGTTTGTGCTGATATGTTACATGTCAAGGCGTGGTGCCGAGAAAACCAAACGGGGGAAAAAATCTTTCATGATCACACGTCTTGTCGCCCTAGCGGTTCTTAACAATAATAGTAGCTCAACATCGAGGACTGGTCGAGTTGAAGACAGCAGGAGTGAAGACATCCACTTTATTATGTTTATACCTTACAATTTCTTCCCTTCTTATATGAACGTACATGCAAGCGCAAAGTGCTTTTATAATGGCATCCCGTTACTGTTTCACGGCATGGCGTGAAAACTACGGCACACACTGGAGTCCGATTTTCATCCATATTATCGCAGTTTCGTGTAATAAGTGGCGTTTGCGAAGTGTTTCGGTGTGAATCGAGGGTTTATTGTGTAACGGCGGTAAGTTATAATGTATCGTTGACTGCAGCTGTACTCTCTCACACGCAACTCCTAGAATAAAGAGACATGAACAAAACCCCCCTGCGCTGCCTCCGCGCTTTCACCTTCACTCAAATCACCACCAACACAATCGAATAAAGAAAGCCAAAGGAGTTTAAAGACAGCGTCCCTAAAAGTTCCCATCATCAAGATTTTAAAAACGAGGTGCACTTACCCTTGTACACACTCTTCCAGCAGTCAAACACCGATCTTCATACACTTACACACACTCACCAATTATTTAAATATATATCTACAAACAGCCAGGCATTCATCACCAAAATCCTATCCCGCGGATGAAATTATTCCCGTTAGCGCCTTAAAGTTTTTATAGGTTATTACCATAAATCTTCGCTTTGTTCGTTTGATTTTTAACCAAATGTATATAAAAAGCGAGAAACTGACATACAAAACAAGAACTCTTCTTCCATCCCATTCACCCCCAGTTTGGGCGCTCGGCATATCAATGCGCGCTGAAGAGAGATAATGGGACAGCAAAACCGTGCCGTATTACACCCAAAATAACTAATCCAACAGAACTAATTATTTGTCACGTTGGGAATTAAATTAATATTGTTGCAAACCGCGATGAAACAAGTGCTGCAGAATGAGAAAGAATACTTAGGAGAAGAGAACTAATTTGTGTAACGGTGCGGCGAATTTATTTCACTTTGCCTAAGGAACGGTTGTGGTGCGCCCCCCATTGCCTAGGGAAAAGCCCCGGATGTAAACTCAGTGAAACTCATGTTGAGTGAAGTTACTCTGTGTACCCAACGTGGGGCAGGGATATTATAAAGACAACAGAGAAGAGTTATGCTATACAAGTATTTAAGGGTAGGACGTAATTCAAGCGCCTTTATATTTTTCACCGACTGTCGTTTATACAACAACGTTTTTAGTATAAAGCAATTTGTATAAAACCTTAGACGCAATCTGCTTAGACACAATCAGTCCTACTTTACACATTTACTAAATTAAAACACAAACACCGTATTTTGTATTATATCATGTTAAAATATGATAGAGATTGTGTGAGCTGCTCTGTCTTACCTAGTGTTATGTTTTTGCCCTATGCATAGCAATAATACCTGTACTGTGCAAACATATGGGCTACATTTATTTTACCTGCATGTTTATTACCTCCGTGTAATTATTCCTTTCACGCTTTAAAATGTACACTATATGTCTGTGTGTTCATAAATTAGTTTTTCCTTTAAAATGGAAATCACAGTAAAAATATTAAATGAATAAATACGCACAATATACACACACTCAAATGTTCTCTTTATTTATCTGTTTGTTTGTTCAGTCAATCTGTCCTGTCAGGAAACGTGTAAACAGGTTTTTAGTGGTGGCATCTCACACAGTATCTGAAAGTCAGTAATATTAAATGAACGGTAGGGGGAGACAGAATGTCGTTTATGTAAGTGAACGCTTACGCGATCTCAGCACCGTTTTCTTTTCCAGGCCTTTGCATCCTAAACCGGTCCACGCGCGCCGTCATCAGCACCACTGAGTCATCGCAGTGCGTCTTGAATTATCATTCTGCATGAAAGAACAAAAAGTACAAACCTCAACATTTTAACTTCCATTTAATCAACGCGACCAAATGCAGAGCAGAAGAGTGACGTCAGTGTCAAAGCTCTCCAAACAACAAAGGCCAAGCTCTTTGAAATTGATATATTTGATGAGAGAGGAGTTTTCACTCAGGGTTTCGTCTGCTGGTTGAAACTGTAAACAAAGAGAGCTGTTCAAGAGTGAAATTAATGGCAAACACCGACGTTCTGTAATTGTGTCAGTGCTTTCCGTGCGTGTGGCTTTTATGTGTTTCATTTCAGAGCTATTTTCTGATGTTCTTATTTTCTAGAACACATGGTTTAGAGGAAGAATGGATTTAGATGTGCAATATAATGTCGATCTTTTATAATCCACACAATTCCTGGAGTAAGGTAAGTGAAAGTTGTTGTTAGCTATTCTGGGATCCACATACAAATGTCTGAATATACAGATACCGTGACTGCATCACTGATACGCATACACATTTTTGGCAGACCAAAGTGACTTACAAAACTGTGCGTAAATCATGTTACTGGCAAATAGCATGAGAAGCAAATTAAAAAATACACAATTCTTGTAAGCTATCTCGTCTGTCCTCCATAGCATCAATTGCACAGCAGAGACACGGCGATTAGAATGTCCAGTAATGTGGATTTTCAGTGCTGTCTATCCTTCTTATTCGGACACAGTGAGCGATCTGCTGTCACTAAATGACTCATTCCTCTCAGCTCTTGTGTCATTGGACCTGGCTGATTGTGATTGGCTGTTGTGTCTGTGATGTTGAGGTTTGACACACATAAAATACAGAATTCGATTTTTTCACTGCACGTCAAGAAATAATCCAAGATGACTAATCAGGTAATCAAGATCCTATTTATCAGGATCTCACGTTTCAAGAGATTGAGTCAGACATCCTCTTTGTCAACATGTGTTTACATTAACTAGAGATTAAAGGAGACTCTCAGCGATAACCAAAGAACACATAATCAGGTACTCAGCATCTTGTTTACAAATAAGTCATCATGGTATTCTGATAACATACAGTGTGTGGTTTACCAACACAGACGGTCTAACAAGGCAAAAACTGTAACACATCGTTAGCAAAGGTGGATTAATACACTATCACAGATGCTAAAATGATCTAGGATCTATCTCACCCAGCACATAATTGATTTTAGCTGCTTAACACAGGTAGATGCCCTACAACACTAACGATCACATCAAAAGAAATGTTCATTAATGAAAATCTGCTATCCATTAAGATAATCTGTCTGTAGCGTATCACAGTTCAATTACTGTATTGTGTAATGCACATTGTGTTGTATTGGGCATTGTACGGTGCGCACTTTTGTTGTTTAAATTGCATTATTCACGCAACTTCCATTAGCCACCAGCTATATGGCAATAAATAGATATTTTTCTCAGACAGCTATATCTGCCTCTGCCGTCACAGTGCAAATGCACCCCGACATCATGCAGAAGGTCTCTATGTGTGGCGTAAGTTTGAGTGGCAGAGAATAAGTAAAGCTGCGTTCAGTTGGTGAGAATGCTATGATCTATGCTGAAGCTACTATACTGTACTACAGCTAAACCACAGCATCACTTTTGTCCTAAACCTCTCATCAGCATGACCACATCCTTCGCCCTGAACTCCACACACGCTCCCGCATTGACCTAAACCCTCTGAATCTCTTCACACACACACAAAGAGAGAGACAGAATTAGGAAAAGCTTTGGTTCTTGTGAACCACAGGGCCCATTTTACACACTGTATGTTTCTATTGATATACCTAGTAATCATTGTCTGCCTGCTTCATTGTTTCCTTTTCACATATGCTAATTTCTTAGTTGAAATCTGATTGGTGGTGTATTTTGTCATGAGTGCTTGACAAGCAATAAAATTGCAACAGTTGTGGAAAGGAAAAAAACGAGAATGAAGGGTTATGAGCTATGTTAACCTGAAGATTATTATGTCAAACTGCGGTAATGGGAAACTGTTTTACATGAACTCTACATGTAATGCCAATGTGCAAATTAGTCTGCCACAGAATTTTTTTCACAAACATATTTTAATCCATTTGGGCTAATCTAATTCCTCCCAAAGCAGGGCATGTTCCTACCGATGAGTGATGCCAGCAATTCTCTAGAAATTTTCCAGGGCAATTGTGTGAATTTTAGGGCACAATTAAATAACTCATATTTCATCCCTAATGTTTGAAACAGACTTACTAAATAGAAGCTTTGTGGGAAGGGCTGCTGTGAAGTGGTTTTTGAGTAACAGTCAGACACAAACACACCTCACAGAATAAGAAGTCCTTCATTTTTCACATGGAAAATGACATTTGTGTGGATTTCTGCTGGAATACAAACTCTTTATACTCTTCCTACACTATTTTATGTATAAGTCTGTCTATCTCACTGTATTTTTCACACCATTATTATATTTCGTTCTTTCTATATGTTTGTCACATCCAGTTAGAATTTTTACAAATATACATTTCCTGGGGTCAAATTTGTCCCCAGAAGTGAGCTTAATCTGACAAGTATGCCTTCTAATGCAACTTTCCTTTCTGTTGGGGTGTGACGTGAAGTCTATAGTAATTATAATCAACTGTAAATAAAAAAATACAAGTCTGTGATATGTTGCATTTAGGTAACTAAATAAACCTGTGTGTGTGGCGTGTGCACATCCTTGGTTTTTCCTATGTGCTTGTGTGTGCATGTTGAGGTGCTTGTGTGTGTTTGCTGAATACAGATGTTGTGGCACTAGTCCACTGTCTCGGTCTAAACTGTGTTCCTATAGTGAGCTTACTTAACTTTCTGAGCCTGAGCAATTAGCATTCCACATAGGACACTTAGGAAATAGTTAACAATGAAACTATGCTATAATTTTGTGCTGTATTTGGAAGCTTCAGAAACTTCTTTAGTTTATAAAATCCTTTAGTTTCCAGAATAGAATGAATTACTCTAATAAGACCAAAGCAGTGATACATACCTGATGACAACTGAAATTTAATGAAGGCAAAATAATATTTATTATCATTATTATTGTTATTATTAGTAGTATTAGTATTATTTTACTCTAATGCTAAAATATTGTAAGACAATTACAAAATAACAAAGCAAAACAAAACCAAATTTAAAGTTTGGTACCGAAAAATATTTATAATGCCTCATTTAGCATCCGGATCACATTAGACAAATTTGGCGGCTAATACAAATGCAAAAACATGTTTGCAACATCGGGAGCTTGTAAAAAGGTAATGGAGGAAAATAACTTAAAGAAGCCAAGAGAAATCATGAGGCGTTTATTTCTTCATGGAAAAAAGTGAAAATAACAATGAGAAATTTGAAGAACACATTTGTGTTAAGCTATTGACATCCGGCCTTACCTGCTGAGCCTGTTAGCATCACACACAACCAATTTATAAATACATAATGGGGAAGCCATCATATGCACCTTAACAAACAAACACACACACACACACACACACACACTGCATTCCTGTCAGCACGAGCAATTTCCATTGCTTTCTTGTTTTTAATACCATCGCCTCACTATAACCCAAAATCTAACCCTTACAGAAACCTTTGTTGCATTTTCCTTAAAACATGGTTAAATATGTTATTTCAGCCATTTTGGTCCCCATAATGTAGGTCAAACCAACACACAGACACATAATCATACTGTTTTCCAATGAAGAGGGAAAGTATGAATCATAACAGTGCAGAATGGTCAGGTACATCTCTGTGTGGTGTGTAAATAGAGCTGATAGCTTTATTACGAGTCATCTTTCCATTTATTCCCAAATGTTGCCCAGACTCTCTTGAGTTCCTCTACATTTGTTTGCAGCACACTGATGAAGAAACCAGATCTACCAAAACCAGAAATAAACATCTCCAGACCCCACACCACACACAGATGAGTTTATTTGGAATAATGGATTAATTTTACTCTTTGCTGACTGCACCTTGCATCACTGCACATATAATCAAACCCATCCGGGTGGGTAAATACCAGTGACACATTTATTCTTTGGTCCAGTTGGAGTGCAGGAAAAAAGGGAACCATTTTAAACACTGGAACACTTAAACAACAGCACAACACTACTCTGTGTAACTGTTAAAATTGTGTAGGATCAGAATAATTTCTTATTACGAGCCATTACAACATAAGCAGCTGAACAGATCTGTGTTGAACTGAATAATTTAAAGTTACTCATTCAAAAAACTACAAATGTCATCGTATTGAGTTCGTTTCATTTAACCAAATTGTGCACATCTTTACAAAAGCAAAAATATTTTTATTTATGTGACCATTTACTGAATTTGAAATACTAAATAATTGACAATTTACACATTTAGAAGATACTTTTATCAGAAATGATTTACAGTGCATTTAAGATTTTCAGCATTTTACAGCATGTGTAAAACAATGGCCTTTGCCCTGCTAATGGAAAATCAAATATGACAGTAACCAACAACACATGTTAAATATATATTTCTAATATATATTTTTACATATACAGGTTTATATATTTATACTCTGTTTTTATTTGTATACTATATTTATGCATACACACATATGATTATATTATTGAGAGCGTTTGTACAGTATATTTGTGGACATCATTCTAGGAGAGATCAATATATAGCATATTACATCTTACTGTAACTTCTTGTGTCCAATAAAACCAGCCAGAAACCTAATTTAAGGTACCAGAACCCAGACAAATGAAGAGAAAAGACAACCACTAGGAAACGAAAAGAAAAATGATACACAATGACTTAATTAAAAAGGGAGCCTGAACTTTATTATTTTAAGGATAATTCGTATGGTTTGGTGGACAGAATGTTTGTGAATCACTCGGGAAAATGACAAAGCTCAGAGTGAAGGAGACTGTTACTCAGTCAGCTTCAGTGCAGACTTCAGCCCCCTCACAGCATCCTCCCGGCACATACCAGCCCCCCAGTCATCTGCCATTGCTCACAACCATCACCACATCAGAAGCGAGCAGCCGTCTGCTGTGTTCTCCACCCGCAAAGAGCTTATGCTAGCACTGCCGCTGAACAGAACCGTGGGAGTTGAGAGTAGACACACCCTTCTCTCTCTCTCTCTCTCTCTCTTTCAGACAGGCAGACACACTGACCCCATGGATTGATATAAATAACGCTCTTATTGCTGGCTGCCTCTGAGGTTGATGCCTAAAGCGTCTAATTTTGGCTTCTGACCGAAATAATCAGTAAACCACAGAGAAAAGAGACAGAAACAGAGAGGAAGAAAAGAAAAAGGCTGGATGTAAGGTGTGTGTCTGTGACAAATGCTCCCATGGAGAGAATTTGGACAGAAGAGAGAATATACTAGTTTTATTGCTAAATACGCAATAAAACTAGTGGAACACAAAAAAGTGTGTTGTTCTCACACTTCCACATTTTGTCTGTGTTTTTAACATACCGTATAATGTTTCAGTCCCTTAGGTCTGTAAGATGACTCAGATGACCTGTCTTTGCCGCTCTGGGATTTATCACATCTGTCCAATAACAAAGTCACATTAGAATGTTCCATGGTGTTTATATGAGGTCAGTGAGAACTGTTCAGATTCACGTCAGTTGGTGTGTGTGTGTGTTTATCAAACTACAGCGCTCTCATAGGCGTCAAGGGAAAATGTCAGGATCACACACACACACACACACACACACACACATGAAAAGGTCACCGCATCCCAGCGCATTCTGTGACCTCTGAGTCTGATCTGGCTTCTACCCTGCTGAAGATTACATTTCACATTATCAAACCGAACACACACGGCAGAACTAAACACAATAAAGCCGTAATTAAACGTTCACGTACCGCACAGTGATATATGTTCTGAAAACAACCACACGGTACACAACATCACATTGGACAACTGAAGATAAACACATAAATCTGCTCTGGTGATATTTTAGTGAACATGCACTTTGTTCTGTGGGCAATATCAACGGACTGCCAAAGATAGTAAACTCGCCTGTTTTTCTTCAGTGATATCAACTTGATATTAACACAAGTGGTATTTCCTAGCCCTGACACAAATAATTGCATTTCCTCTCTCATTTTGTACAAATGCACAAATGCCCATCCATTTATAAAAACACATTCAAGCAATTTTATATTGTTCTGTCTAAAATACAGACCTTCCAGGATGATGGTTTACCAAAAAAAACCTCCCTTGTGATGACTAACACACTGACTCACTGTGCACACACAGCGATCCGCATACATCAGAAGCAGCAAAAAAAGAGATTTTCTTTCTCTCCACAGATTAATAATCTATTTTTAAACAAGTGCCATGTTTAGCCCTACCATTTCAACATAACAGTATTATCTGTTTAGTCAACTAGAATTCTATACATTACCGCATAATACAAATAGATATAGTGTCAAACAATAATATGCTACAACATTAAGATGCAGTTTAACCCAATTTGATTGCAAACCCACAATGTTGATTAAATGTACAATTAATGCATGTGTGATTCCATAACTGTTACACATTTTCGTGATCATCTGAGACCTTTTTCCAGTGGTGCATAAAATTGCATAAAAAAGAAGAAATGTTCCCTTTAACTTTTATTAGCCTAAATAACACTGTCTTATTATTTAAATATTCTTCTCATAAGATCCTAAACAGCATCATATTAATTTCCCCTGTTCTCTGTGTCATTCTCTGTACATTTTCCTTCTCATTTCATGCTTGAATGTTCATTCATCAGTCCTGCTCTAGCTGTTGTCATAGTACCGCTGGCTCTTCTTACAGTGGATTGCTTTGTAAACTACGTAAGTACGTTACCAGCTAGCAGCTACGGTCACGACACTGTGAGTCAGGTATGGTCAGTGTTTCACCTGCTTCAGACGTCATGGAATCGTTGATGATAAACATATATGTGAGATGAACATAACATTATCTGAATGTTTCTTTTCTGTCTTGAATTCGTTCTCTGTGTGGATCTCTGCTGATCTTCTTGTGATGTCTCAGTCAACTGCTCTGCAGTTTCTCTCTCAGTAGAAACAACAGCCCGTGTTCTTTAATATAAGTGTGGTTGTCATGGATACAGTAGCTAGATAGGCTGTCACGGATTCTGAACGTGGCTCAGAATCAGAGAACAGCACATCAGAGGCAAAACCAAACGAGTGCAGCTGTTAACAGCACACCTGTTAGGTCTCATTAAGTTTGAGTCCCAGGTAACGCTATAATGCTTTTGCCAAAGGATTCAGCTGCTGCCAAACCAACATTTTTTGTTTATTTTTGTCTATAATTTGTTAAACAAAATATTAGTAGATCAGAATCTCAGCTATGCCTGCCCTGACTGGGTTGGAGGACATTTGTTATTTTTTCAATGACCCGACCCACTGAAATATTGATCTGCATTGATGGCTATCCGCTCTGCTGGTTTCAGAATGAAAGACTGGGTTTCACAGGCCCGCTTTGTCAGAGGGCTCAGAGCTGTGATAGGCAGCGCAGAAGGATTGTTCTCGGAGGCTGTTCGCTGATTGTATGTCCTGACCTTCCTGTCTTCCAGTACTCAAGCCCAGTTATCCAGTTTCAATGGGTATATGGAAACTCCTTCACCTGTGGCTATGATGTTACCTCACATACAGCAAAGAATGGAGAGAAAAGGTTTTCTCACTGTGTATATCTAAACCATGTGTGTGCATTTAAGTGTCTCACTGGATTTAGTCTGGATTTAGTGTCTAAGAAGAGATTTTCAGGGTGTATCTATAATACATCATGCACAATGATGAAGTATCATCCCGGGAAGCTGAAAGAAACTGCAATTGAGTTTTGTGTGCTCACCTGACTGGAACAGTGTCATTGTTTTAAGCTATGTCTGGCTGTGTCTATAATATGGATCAATTTTAATATGGATCAATTGGCCCAAATGCTAAGTGGATATGTTTAAGAATAACATTGCAATTTGCAGTGTGGACTGGGAAAACAGATATTTTTTAAAATAATGACATATTTGTCTAGTCACGTGATACAGTCACAGCCCAAAAACAATTAAGATAGTGACTCATGTTGTGCCACTGTTGAGCCTGCTACTCTTTTTTATAGAATATATACGGATCAATACAATAAAATACGATATATTGTTATGGTGAACATTAATAGGCAACTTTTGAAAACAATAGAGTGGACGGACAATATTTCAAAATGGAAGCACCATTTTTTATCATTTGTGGATGATTAATGTGGATGTAGACTTATTCTTCTCCACTGATGAGCCTTCATTACAGAGAGCAGACTTTGATCTTGTTCATTATTCTGTCTTGTTTTACATAACGGTGTGATTGTGTAATGCTTGGGGTGACACTGACAGGTAATAAACACTGCTGGTCCTCACCCATAACACACACTCAAACACACACACACACACACACATAGTAATGCTATAATCACATCCTGCCCAGAGTGTGTGTTATAGTCTGTAATTACAGAGTGAAGGCCCAACGGTGCTTTTAGAAAAAAGATGATCATCTCTGCTTTGTTCCTTCTGCGGTGTGTGTTCCAGTGTCACCCGTGGCCTCTGGATAGCACTGCATGTGAGCTTAAATGAATGTGTGTGATTAGTGAAGAATATGCAGAACGGAGGGAGGGAAGATAATGAATGAATGAGATGAAGCAGTGGGAACTGAGAGCAGAGATGTCATATACGGATGACACCATCACATCCACTAACGGATCTTCAGCTCTGCAGACCTGCACAACTGTAACCTTCCACCTTCCTTCACATTATAGCATTAGTAGATCAGTGAGCACACTACTCAGTCATTTAATTGGCTAATTAGGAGACATAGACTGTTTGGAACGCAATACTAGCTTACAACTTACTGATTATAAGTATAGCCTTAGTGCATACTGGCTACTGTTTTTAATTAAACAGTGGACATTAGTTTACGAACCTCTCATGTTGCACGTGAAAGCATCTAGATATTATTTTTTTTATTCCCAATTTTGGAATCCAATTTTAAGAAAAATGTTGTACATTTCTGAAGTTTCTTAAAATTGTGAACGCATTCTATTGTGGCATAATGTCTTCTGTGCAGTGCGCTCCGTTAGCTCCGTTAGACACATTTTGGAAAATGCAGTAGTTATAGAGTACAAAAAAGTTACACAGAAAAATTTGCGTACAAAACATTTACTGTACGTGATATCATACACTGCATATATAATAAGAGAATTATGGTAGTATGTTTGATTGGATTATGAATTGATGGTTCACGTTCATTGACAAGATATTGTGCTTTTCAAATGCATCTTATTACAGTCATAATAGTCTCAAACATTGTCTTAAAGAAATGATCTTTTATAGACCTCTATAAGCACAAGAGTTTTATTCTGTAATAAATGGAAATATTGGTGGAGTTATGGAAGTGAAGGGATGCCAGAGGAATTGCCTTGTGTGTGAGAAAAGCAGCTTATATACCCTTGGGTAGACATGATTAAGAGTACATGCTCCTCCCAGACTTCCATTTAGAACTCCAATTTAACATAAATTGAATTTAGAAATTAACCAAAAGAGATAACTGTGATTTAGAATTAGAATACAATTAGAATTCTACATGGATTGTTTGTCACTTTCTGACAGTAAAAGTATATTGAATCGTATAGTTTATACGGAGAGTATTACAGCATAACTAAAAATCTGTTGATCAAAGAGGTGTGTGTGGGGAGGGGGTGGAATTTGCAGACCATGTGGAGACACAACGCAGTAAATAAAGTGAAACCTCATGGTTGCGTTGCTTTATGGTGTTTTTCCAGCTTGTCACCTTTCACATTGTGTTTATGAGCAAGTGTGTGTGTCTATGTGTGTGTGTTTATTACGCAAGGGGGGGGGGGGGGCGGAAGCACAGCTTCACATGGCCATAAAAACCATACGGACAGGAGAGCTGACCAGGTGTGAGGGTTACCACGACAACGACATCGGGAGACTGAAAAACCTGTCTTGTGTTTACGGGCTGTTTGACGTCAGTGTGAGATCTGTAATCTGTGGAAATAAGGATGATGTCTAGCCCTAAATATTACAGCTTCACCTGCTAAATATAAAGAACTGTATCTTTTTGGTGGACTATTCCATTTACACAAAGCATTGGGGTTTTGCTCAGGGTTCACACAGGGACCCTTCTGCTATGATCTCTATATATCAATAAACTATAACCAATAAAGATGAGACTTCAGCATTACTACAACGTTTTACTGTGTATGCTAGTATGATTACACATGCTTAGTTTAGTCACATGCTTATTAAGATACTTATTGATCAACATCAGTAACCTTAACAAAGATTATTATAAACAACGTAAACACTTTGTTAATTAGCGATTAGTACTTCTGTTTAGATAAAATGGAGAGAAAAAGTCCTGTTTATTTCTAATGCATTTTTACAGTCTTTTACAATAACATCTTATGATTACCACTAACCTGTATAGTTCTAGACTGCAATGAAAATACCTACAGATAACAACTGTTATTTGAAAACAGTAAAAACAGTATTTAGAGAACCTGTTCACCATTGTGCCCTTGAGCAAGTCTTAACATTGTACATGAGGGTTGTATGTACAATCAGACGTGATCTGAAATGTACAGTAGTATTTAACCTTTATATCCTTACTTGGAACAACTGGAAGCACCATACAAAACATGCATATTTGTTATGTCATTTGTAGAAGGGAACTGAAAAATGACCCCATCATTGAAATGAGATTCCATCATTGAAGAGCAGGTCTTTATAAAACTGGGGCACCTAAAAAGAAAGAGAACAAAGAAGAGAAAAAGCAGAAAAGAGGGATGAAACAGTACCTGAGATAGCAACTGGTGAGAAAGATCTGCCAATAAGGAAAGAATTTCTCAGTATTAGGTTTCATCCTTATGAACTGTTTTCATTCGTGTGAACCCGGAACGCATTTGAATTATGACTCGTATCACTTCATAGGTACACCAACTTGGTATATTGCTTGAATTCAATGGAATCACTCATTGTAATGAGACACTGAATCATTACAATCATCCTCTCTGTTATGTGTGTCTTATCCCCTAGTGAATTAATTTATTCGAATTACATAACTGGAAAGTTATTCAATCAGGAAGACAAAAGATGTCATTCAAGATAATTAAAATTGAGTCAAGTGAAAACTAGAAGTGTGAAGTTTAACGGCAGAGGGCATTTATTATTGGTCTTAATTGTTAAGACCAGGATGATACTTAATATTTTGTTTCCATAACAGTAAAAAAACAACATGAATTATTGTAAAAGAAAAACAAATCAGTTTCAGAGGGCAGAGAAACAAGAGAAATTATATTGTGTTTATTTTGTGCTCTTTTTAGCTGTTTGTGACCATTAATAAAAACAATTTATTATACATTTGAAGGTATAATTCGCGTTTGTCTAACGGACGGCTATGATTTTACTGTAATGTATTCAGCCTAATATGTACGTCTGTTAAAAAGGTGCTCAGAAATCAATGCACCGTCACTTTAAATGAAGCGGAAAGGTGGGCGTAACCAGTGAGCAAAGAGCGAAAGTGGGCCGGGGAGAACATGAATATGTATTAGTCTAGTTACCCCTTAGAGACTCAGCGCAGATGAATGATACAGATTTGGAAGAACCACGCAGGGACACTTCGCTTTAATCACGTCACATTTATCCAACACTTCCACAGTAAGTGTAAATGGATAGACTATAGACGCTCAGTGGATGAAGGCGTCCTGACAGTGCAGACGAGCGCACGTCGCTTAAGCTACAGTTATTATTGGTTGCGATTTTAAATTGGATTTCAACTGTTTCGCACCCATCTCACCATTGAGATATTGTTTTTATTTTCCAAGCCTTTAATCCTAAATCAGAGCCGATATGGACACCATATTGGACAACTTCGCTTCGGAGAAACTTTTTCCCAGTTCCAACCTGTTGGACCTAGAGGATCTGAATGAGAGCGACTTCTTATCCAATGTGGTACGTCAAAATGCATCTGTTTTAAGTAGCCGACTGTTGTAATAATTTTCATATAATTTGAAGTCTTCATATTTTGTTTCCTTATTTGTTTCATAATAACTCTTAAATATGTATAAATTCCACGATGTTATCATTATCAACAGCCTATAATTAATGCATATGTTTTGCCTTAACCTACACCTTTACTGCCATGTATTCAGGCAATATTGTTTTGATGTTAAGAAGATGTGCGTAACGTTTAAAAAACATTTAGTTTGTTTAATTTAGTTTGTCACACGTATCTGGCATGTTGTGCTGCAAATTAAACATAAACAAGTTCAGGAGATCTCAAGCTGTGAAGTTTGCCCAGCTGCACGCAGATAGGAACACTTTAAACTTTAGCTGTATCTTTGGGGGGCGGGGGGAGGTCTAATCGCGCTCATA